>JAHZNA010004945.1:0-17435 GCA_027743935.1 Sinodicranocentrus sp. ZH6 | reverse complement strand
TTTCGTTTTTACTCATTATCATGTCCTGATGAAGGTAACAGTCGGTACCGAAAGCTTGACAAATAAAATAAAATGTTTTCCTCTAATATCGTACAGTCAGAAGTTGTAATTAAATACCTATAGTTTGAACGACATGCTTTCCAAAAATACTTCCCCCTTGACTTTTGCCAAAGTTTTTTACAGAAATTTATTTGTAAATTATTTGCAGACAGTCATTATGCTAGCGTCAGTGGTAATTGTACTGGTGTTTGGCGCTCGTGAAAGATATCGTAACTTTCGTGAAATATCTCAGTTTATCAAAGTGATCACCTTGAGTATCCCTCTAACCGGTATCATCACAAATGTAGTTAAAGCATTTGTTGGTAAGTTGCAAAACCAATGTGAAATCTATTGTAGTTTAAAGCTTCATGCACACAAGTTTAAAATTCTCCAATGACTAATTTTGCAGGGCGACCCAGACCTAATTATCTAATGAGGTGCTACGGTGCTGAGTATTTAACAATGAAAGAAACATCGCAGAATTGCTTTATATCAGAAAGTTGGAATGGAGATCTGCGGAAAAGTTTTCCTAGTGGTCATTCATCTTGTAAGGTTTATTTTGTACTCATTTACAACAATAATATCGCAAAAAGAAATTGTAGTCATTCCTAATAAATCGCATGCTCTCAATATTTATGGACGTAGTGGCGTTCTCTTCTTTTGGTGTATTATCTCTTTACATTGCTGGAAAGTTAGGATCCTTTAGCAGATCGGGACGTGGCGGTGTGTGGCGGTTTATGCTGCCATTTATTCCAATCTTGTTTGCAACATGGGTTGCTGTTTCGAGATATAGTGATTACCATCATCACTCAGAAGGTTCATTGAGACCAATTATTAATTGAATTAAAAATAGAAAATTTACTAAATGTTCTTGTAAATCTTCATTTTCAGATATATTGGTTGGATCCCTTCTTGGCCTCGTGATGTCTTACATAAGCTACAGACAATATTATCCTGGTTTGAGTGATATCAACTCAAATCGCCCGTATAGCTGGCTGGCTAGGGTTACTGACGGAAAAAATCAAGATCCAAAAATTTTGTTTTTTAACTCGAACAGTGTAAGGATGTAGACATTTGCTATTTCATTGAATCTGTATGCCTTCGTTCACTAATTTATTCATGACCAATAACCAAACCTTGTTTTTTTAAAACTTTCATCTACTTTTATGCTAAATTGGGTCGAGTCGCAAATGCCTTCAGTATATTAAAGTTAAAAATTATTGTATTTAGATGACGTCGTCTAGTCATCACCTAGTTCCTCCAGAACAATTAGATGATTCAAATCAACTTCTTGAGGAGCATCGACAGCAATCTTCTCAAGCAAATAGCTTGTTGCCGGTAAGTAAAATTCAAGTGTATTTCGGCAATTTTTAAACTTCGATATAATCCGGTTTTGTATTACGGACTGATTATTTTAAAAAATTACTACAGATTTTCTCCAATGATGGCATCGTCATGAATATTTATGTGAGCAAGAGGGCGTCATCATTTGTTCCGAGCAGCGCACATAGACATCGTGTCTCGTTAAATTTTTATTGGGATGATAATACTCCAATTTCGTCAGATACTGGCTTGCAGGAACTTCGTGATGAGCTGCTGAGCGCTCTTATAAACCAACCAATACACGATAGTTCTTCACAAATCAATGTTCGTACATTGACTAAGTGAAAGAACGCAGTCTGGTGAATAATCATAGACTTCTTAGGTCCAGTAGCTCATGCTAGTTGTATTTATTGACGCTGATATCTGACGTTCGATCTCGTGTTATAATGACTAAGAAATTGCCCTGTGATTAGATGTTTATATTTTTATTTTTAATGGAGATATTTCTACATTCCAGTTTACTAGTTCCTCTATTTAAGGTTTCTCATTCCAAAAGTACTTAGGAATGTAAAATGTAAAGTATAAAACTGCAACATTAAACTGACACCCAACTAGTAACGTAACCATGTATTAATGCATCAAGTTATTATGGAATTACATTTGTTTCAGTTGATATTTGTACAAAACCGAGGAACCGCGTGGTGCTACTGTAAGCGTGGCATTTTATCGCGAGATGGAATTTAAAAAGCTATATTAATGACTGCGATGTTTTTAAAAATATACCTTTTGGTAAATGGATTTACCGAGTATCGGGACCGGAGTAAAATCACTATCCAGGTTATTGAGAGTTGATTGATTTGCTACACGCCATACTTGACTTTTTGAAATAGTGGAGCACCTTAAGGTACCCATGAAGAGAACCTGCTGAAGGTCCCTTCTAAGTTTGGTGAGATATTTTTTATACCTATCGCATAAAAAACCGAAGTATAGGTTGAGGCGTTCTCGAATAATCCTTCGGATAGACGGTCAGAGTGCCGGATGGGTAGACACACACAACATTATTAAAGAGTATCGTCCCGATACTAATAAGACTTAATGATAAGCATACGTAAACACGGTTTATAAGGCTCTAGTTTTAAATATTTACACGAACGTTTAGAATATGTATGTAAGTTATGTAACAGTTTCCATCAAAAAATGTTTAATTGCAGCACTAAGCAAGAAATACTTAATAAGTAGTGATGAATATGGTACAGGATACTTACTTAGGTTTAGAAATAAATTTATTTTTCAGTGTGATTGATTGCGTTAAAAATCAAATGATTTGATATACATGTGCTTTAAGTTATTAGTTAACAAGCGAACTAAATTTGCAGTCATGCAATTTTTTGAGTACATAAACATGTATTTTCAAATAATTGGATTTCCGATATAACTTGCAAAATATTTAATCTTTCATTAATTGTAAGGAGCAATCTAGAGATAATTTAATTCATGGCTAACACGTATAAACGTGATACAGATTAAAATATTCTCCCCATCTGATCTAAAGGTGCCAATCTGGTGATCTATGCACGAATGACTACTTCAGAAACTGCGCTTACTCATGTGTTTTAAGTTGGTCTTTGGGAGTAAGCCTTTCGAAACTATCATCATCAGCATGTGTTGCTCGCTTTTCTCGCCCAAAGAATCCCTGCCTTCGAACCTGCAATTTATAATTCAGTTAATAACGATAACAATGTTAACACAAATTAAATTATACACTAGTACAGTATTTGACTATATTCCATTGGTTTAATACCAATGGGTATCTCATAGAATTTCTGGACTGAAAAGCTTCCCACATTCTTGCTTCAGCTAGAATATCTCGAGCAGCATCATCGATTGAATTTTCATCCATCGCTTCTTTTCCGGATTCATGTGGATAATCGTAATCCTTCATAGGCGGCGAAGAAGAATCGCTTCTTTTCCCTTGACACCCTTGAGAAGCACAATGAACCAGCTATTCAGATATTGATAAGTGAATTTCACATGCTTTTGAATATTTTTATCCCTTTTGTACCAGTAAAAGCATTGCAGAATGTCCTTTTATTTTGTTTCAATTTTTGATCCTTGACATCTCGACCTCCATCACCTTCCATCACAACTAGGCTCTGTAAATTTATTATAATAATTTAGAATCCTTCACGTATGGCAAATTTCCGATAAAATCTGAAGCTTCGAAGTTACGCAAAGCCGCAGCGGTCGCAAGCTTTTCTAAGCTTAATAGCTTATAAAAGCAAAAAAGGTTTACCTGATCAAGTTTGGTTTTTAACCTGTCAAGTTCAGGGTTAGAAACAGAGTTTTTAAATATCAACAAACTGTGATCACATGAGGAAAGCACTGATCGGGCTAAAAATTATTTCATTAGTAATATGACTTTCCCCACATGAGTGACTAAAAATCTGCAGGTGGCTTGTTTTTATGCTGTTTTAGAAATTAGTCTTTAACATGTTTTACTTGAGCCATACTAGCAGTTGTCGAGTGGTCATTTCTACAGGGTGGATTGAAACCACAAGTGTCATTGATGTGGCTGACGCTGTCGCTATTCCATTTCATTTACTTATTTGGACAGTTTTTGTATTTTCTCATGTTGCCCTTAAATCATACAAATGCTTACAATAACGCTGTTTGAGAAAAACATGTTTTCCAAGTCAGTCAACAAACTCGGCATCCTACTGACTCATTATACCCCTACGGTCCTGTCAACTATGAAATTGCTAAGTCTGATTTTTTTCAAAATGTATTTGCAAAATGTAAAGTGGTCGCTAATAAAGAAGTAGCGCATGCCACTTCGGCTAAGAATGATAATTTATAATGGTTACTCTTTAGCACGCACAAAGTTGAGCAACAATCTCATGGACCAGATCTAACAAATCTGACGTTTTGGTGAAAGCTACATTTCCATCAGATAGTCCGTTTCTCTTAAAATCCTGTAATTTCATTTCAAACATCAAAAATCGAATGAATGATCATTAAAGCCAGTATGCATACACATATTTGTCAAAAGTATAGACTTCCTTACATGCTTGTACTAGTTTCTTACAATTGGACTAGGAAATAATTAATGGCAATATTTGATAGTATACTATTTTTAAGTAAACTGGCACAGTTACAGATAAGTTTATATTAAACCATTTTCTTTATTTGTTCAGTGAACAAATGGGCATTCAGTTCGCCATAAATTAATATTACATGAGTGGTGCAGGCTTCGTAGTTGATTAATGTTACGAGTGAACAGCAAATAAGCGCATTTTTGTATGCTTCAAACTAAAAATATAAAACATGTATTCAGGCATTTTGTCGTGTACTCTTACAAGACTATGACAACTATGATTTAATGATGCGTGCCAACGAAAGAGAAAGCACTCCAGTAAAGCATGTCTTACCCATTGTTGTGTTCCATACGAGTTATACAAATTCGAAGCTCACGCTGGTTAAACAGACGCCACTAATACTAACTTAAGATCATAGTACCATAGTAAGTGTAGGCGTAGTCGATCTGCCATATTTTCTCAAGTGTACATGAGATGAATGTAAATAGCTGTATGGTGTTTTGTATTAGAAATGGCTTCAGGATGTAGCAAAGGGTTTACTTTGTTCTTAAATAATAGGGAAACGTTTGAAAGGAAACTAACAGACGCTTTGAGAGATTTCATTTTAAAATAGTATATTTTTCCATTTGTTTAGAAGGACACGTACTTTGTAAGATGCAGATGTTTAGAGACCACAGAACTTCCACAAAGATCATGAAACTTTTATCATTGTCAAACTCATTTTCGTCAAACCGTTGCTGAAATAGTTTTTTTTCTGTATAGAAGGAATTGGATTGTGCCGATTGTGAATTGGTAACAAAACTTGCTTATAAAAAATAAAATTGACTCTTTGAAATATGAAAATCTAATAATTTTTCAACTTTGGTCTTTCATGTCTTTTATCATTGCTGCAAAGGAGTCGGTCACTGGCATAACATACAACAAACAACGTAAGCAACAGCACGATAGACGGGTAAAGGAAAGGGTATTCACAGCTTATTAGCAGACAAAGGGATTAATGGAGTAAAGGTAACTAGAGTGATTGGGTGGAGTTGTGATGTAAGCTGAGTACGTCTACTAAACTAGATGACAGAAGTTACAAAAATGACAAACTTTCTCCCGGAGGGACACAAATAGTGAAGGTTAAATCAACTTTTTACCCTTTTCTTTATTGGGACTTTGCCACACATGACCACCGTCAAAGCCATGACGAAAAAGAGAAATGCGATGAGTGTCAGGTTTTTCTGAATGTTCACCATTTTTATATCGATCGGATTTGCTTTTTAGAGGTTGAGCGTATAGTATGGAGTAGTTTCAAAGTCAAATTCCAACGTTGTTACTCCTGTAAACAAGAAAAATTATTTAAAAATTGTTATCAGATGCTTAAATTTGAAAGAAACTACGATTTTTTTATGGCTGCAATATAAAGTTCAAGTCTGTGCAATATAAAATTGTATAAAATGTAGAACTATTTCTAGAACTATTTCTATATGTAGAACTACATTTGATTTGATTTGATTTTTTAACCTTTTGGTGTCACGTTTGGGAGAACAGTACTTTTTGTATTGAAAATGATAGACACCAATAAAGTTTCAGTTCGCTTCCTAGAAGATTAAAGTCCACTATTATTTTTACTTGTAACTAATTGAAACCAATTTGCTCTAATGTACGAGTACGAACCAGGATCTGCTCATATTTCAACAAGCTTTTTAAACTGATTAGCGGACTTTAAATTTCAAAGGCAAATCTTGATACAAGAAACATTTAAAAAGATGGAATCAAATCTTTAACGGGGATATTATCAGCAGTTTAAATAAAATGTAACGCGTTTACATTACTTAAATGAAGTTATTTGATTGACTGTTCTCTGCCTCTGCGTTACAGCAATTTCTCCTCGGCTGTACTTTATTGCCCCAAGTGGGTCTTTCCATTCGCATTCTGCATGCACTTTATAATGTAGGTATTGCCAATTGCATAAATTAATAAATCTAACGTGAGCAAAAATATTTGGCAAGAGGTGATAATTAGCTACTTCGCATGTACTGCCCTAATTTTTAAAATGATCCTTTAATCATTGATTAAAAATTAATTTCAAACGCTTGTCAGGCAATACGCTTTGCGTGGATGGATATATCTAACAACAAGATGAGAAATTGATGATGGTCATATTCTAAAGTACATACTAAAATGCGAATCTTAAAATATAAAATCCCAACGAGCTAGTTGTTAATGCAAATTTTAGTCATCTTGCTTGAATACATACACCAACGGGATTTGGATGAAGATGTACTAATATAACGTTTCCATAATCATTCGACTAAAATTAGAAGCAAAGCTGAGCACTAAGGTGGTTTGATGCGTTAAGAAATCGTGCCTTGGTGCTACCACAAGTTACGAGTGTTTTTATCTAATTATAAATTTAGGGAACAGGATGCCACAAGAGTCAGCATACAGAGAATTGAGTTGCTTAAGGGTTTTACTTTGTCTTACTTAAGAAGTATTTTTCACCTCAAGTGTTCAAACAAAGGATTTCACGCTAGCAATCCAGTTGTCCCATTTTTATCACATCTTAGATGAGGGTGAACCAATCTACCGCAAAAAAACCTCATAACTTAACCCTTACCAGACAGAGAAAGAAGCTCTGTGGCAAATGAAGGATGAATTGTGAAGCCAAACTGTGGGGGTTTGGTTTTCTTACTTTATGAAATCTTGGTGGAGGCGTACGTTTAGTTTATCGACATTAAACTTCTTCAAATGATATACACTCCTGTTGGAGCTTTTAAAAATACAGATGATACATATTTATTGGTTCCTGTAACGATGTAGCCTTAGTACGGACTGATGCTCACGTTCATCGTGCATTCACTCAATCAGATAATTATATCAAGAGACTGTAAGAGACTCAAAAGAATGAAAGCCACTAAGTCATTGGGAATAAATTTACCGAACTGGAATGTCAATATGCGAAAATCAGCATTTCAATAATAGACGCTCTTTTGGATCATATATTAATCAATGCTATCGCGGAAAGTCCTAAAGATTGGAATTGCACTATAACAGCCCATTCAGCTTAAAATAATGTAAGAAATTGAAGTCAACATATAAAAATTTCTAGACCCATTGTTGCTGTTTTCCAATGTGGTCATGTTATTAAATCATTTGTATGAGTAATTTACATTACATGGTGTAATAGCAGGTACAATTATTGTGTGCAAGATAAAATACTTGGATGAATTGTTTTAAAAGTTACTAAGTTTATGATAACAATACTTATTTCATACCTTAACTTGAAGATATAAGCAGGTCACTTTACTGCTCCACAATGCCCCTCTGTGTATGCAGTTTGGCCAAGGGAACGTTATGTAAGTGTAAATGTAATGTGATGATGTCAACAGGTAAAAACGAGTCGAACAAGTCGAACTATCTCTCCTTTTTGTCTGAACACAAATAAAATATTCAGATTTGACAATACTGATTTTTATCACTCTAATGTTGAACTGCAACGTGAAACGTGACGTCGTCAAGCAGAAATTTGCATGTCTGTATTTACAGCAAATGTATATTCTTTCATAAAAATCGACTTGAGAAAATTGTAGCTATTGAGAAAACAGTTGGACATTGGACAATCGAACGTTTCTTTTTAAAAGGTTTTTTTGGGAACCCACGCGTCCTTTAGCAATAACAGTTTCTTCAAAATTCTGGAAAATACTTTCCCTTATTTGAGAAAGCGTTTGGGGGAAATGCGTTGTCAGTAATATGGTTTATGTTGATAGTGGTAATAACTGACTATTTATTTGTGTAGGTGTACACGTAATGACCGCTTTAGTTCCTGCTGTGATGTATATCCAATGGTGACTGGTGTGCTGAGGAATCGAATAGCGTGAATCAGTAATACATGTCGCAATTCTTGGTCTGATTGTGAGAGACTCACACTTTCTCCAGCAGTATAACGAATGAGCGGCGGCTAAGTGGAATCTTCCTTATATACCACTTACCTAGTTGACTGACCGTGACGCACTAGAACATTGAGTGAGTGCAACAATATCTCCGTAAAGCATGTATGTTGAGAAGACACATGTTGCGGTGTTAAAATAGGCTGCTCGAATCCTATTGCTGCACTTTTCTCCTTTCATTAAAGGGTGGAGTTTCACATAGCTTGAAAATTCCTATTCATGCTATATAAAGTATAAATCTACTTAAATATGAAACTCCTAACTTCTAACATAATAATAAATAATTCTCATTTTGTTTCTATTAGGAGGCTTTTACCCCCACACACATCAGCTTTGATAAGTATGGACAGTAAGAATGAAGATGGAGACAATGTAGATCGCAGACTGTCCTTATTACATAAATTATAAAATCCGATTTCACGATCTGTTTTTCTCTTCTTTATTTCTCTGCAAAATCTTTGGCGGATCGGATGGAGCCATTTTAGTGGGTTTATTCTCAACGGAAATTGGTTGCTGCGAGAGTACAACCCCATTGGATTTATTCCTACGTCAAGTATTTGTAGCTTCTTAACTAACGCTACTTCGCATACGTTCATCTATATTATTGCAGTAGATATTTCTCTTAACACTTCCTTTCGCGAAATGTTCCGCTTTAGAGCAACTTATACAATAATGATATTCTTCTAGAAGTGCTCGAACTTTGCCCCAGCAATGATCAGATCAATCTGTATTTTAGGTTTTTTTGCTTTCTCGAAGGCAGGTTTAGAACAAATAAGTGTGTTTTTGTTTAAACGACTGAGGACAGAAAACTACTTGAAAGCAAAAAGCTTACTCAATACAAACAAGGTCAATGTATAGAGTGGTCAACGTCGTTCATTTATTAGGGATGTATTATGTATTTATACTTAGCACGCTGTAATATAATAAAGTTTTATCCTCTACAGCACTATAATCGACTTATTGTTTGTAGTCGTGCCGCAAGTTGTATGCTCGTCTACCAATATCTCTATTAAAGTTCTGCAAAAATGTTCGGCATTAAAATTGTAGTGTATAGAATAGAATTTCTGTCTTAGCATCCGTTGCAGACCCGATATGTCTCCCATCGACTCAGCAAAAAAGTTCAATCAGTACCTGCGGTGCTTCAATTCCTGGCGCAATGACAATATCAGTAGCTCTAGCCACAAGCACAACCACAAGTCCACAACCATCATTGCGTAGTGCTTTTTCCTGGTCATGTTTTCCTACACACAATGCAACGTAAAACATAAAAACTGGAAGACGACGAATAGTGCCATACACACACATAAGCTTCCGCTGTATCTTTAATCTTCAATACATTCGAATGTCCGATCATTTTTCGAGTTATATTCTACCTAGTAGTCAACATATAGGCATGTATGTTCACTTGGCAGATTTTGTAATCAACCAACGCTTGGAGAAATATTATTCTGTCTGATATCCTATTCCAGCAATTTGAAATCACATTTGACGTTAAAATCACAATTTTGTGTAGTTTGTACTCCATACTCCTTCCCTATCATTCATTCAGATTGATGTTTGCTATAACTAAAAACAAGCGCATTGGTTGATAAATTCAGATATTGGATTTTGACACCCCTTTCTGATTGAAGAAGTCTTTCGATGAAATTTCTCTAAGAATTAATTTAACTAACCCTTTAAACGTGATCAATCTCTCATTTTATTGTATAACAGAAAAAGGCATCGGGGCAAAGCAAGAATCAGTATGATTATTACATTGATTAATTTCTGTGAAAACTGTGAAATGAACTGCACCAGCTAAGCAAGAAACTAGCGTAAGCATACAGGGAAATGCTCTTTAAATTGATTTTCCTTACAAGATATGCATTGTCGCGACAATGATAACGCCAATCATTACTTTTAACAAAATAAAATTGCGCTCGTTACAAGAGCAATAATTTTAAAAAACACTTGAGTACATAGAGATCTTGATTTCGTTTCGCATGAACGTAAGATTTATCGGAAATGATGATAAATGTTAGGCGTATGACGACATGAAATATGATAAAAACTTTCATCTTCTTCCAACACAAATATACCTTTATTAACCCCTCAAACGCAGCTGCAACTTTCACTCTATTTTTTTGATCGGCATAATATGTGAAACGTTTAGAAAGCACATCTTTTCAAATATGCTCAAGTAATCCATCAAATAAATCTGACAGCGTATTATATCAGGTGACGTGTTCAAAGGTGGAGATCCCAGGTGACTGTACTATTCAATAGAAATATAATTTTAGAAAAACATTTATGAATAATCCAATATCTTACTTCCGTATGGTATCTGGGTTATCATCATCATCGAGTACCCAATAATGAGTGCACACAGCACCTAGTGGAACTGAACATATGTCCACAGTCACTTGTAAATAAGACCATTTACAAACTAGAAATATGTTTCACACAGCAAGGAAATGTCGAACATACTGATTTTAAACGACAAAGCAACTTACAAAGAATTATTTCCAAAGATTAATAACTGAATATTAAATTTGTCTGACTTTGTTCTTTGAAGTATTGTAGTTTTTCAGCTTTGGTAATGGTATATGTTAACTACAAATAAAGATGTTTTTAACATTTCATAACTATTGAATAGTCATAATAGCGACATTTTTGCGACGCTAATTATTAACGATAAATTACACAAAATTTAGGGTTTTCAGATTTTGATTGGAGCTTTTGTTCATTATTCAACGGTCGGCCAGTTATGGGGAAAATATTCTGACTCATTTCTCCATGACAAGCATGAATGAGCAATGATTCAGTCAGCCTCTACAATAGAAAGAATGAACTTTTTGTTAATGCAAAGCATGTAAAAGAGCTGCTCGCTATGTCTATGATTTTATGTCTCGTACATAGGTAATCCGAAACCCAAACCTAACGCATGAAAGGTATCGCAATTTTCACCACTGCACGGAAAAGAACGAAAAGATCAGATTTGGGGAAGCGTGAGACGTGCTTTGCAACTTTCCTCTGTTCTGTTCTTAGTAATTCCAATAACAAATTCCATATTTGTAATAACATATAAAAAAGACGATTTAAGATTAAACCAAAGCTATGTTAACATTTTATTCATCAAATATCCAATTAATCAAATTAGTAAACCAAATCTTGAATTCCTCTGAAATGACATTTCGATTTTCGTATCCGTCGTGGCTATACGATTGACGCTTCGTGAAGAAACACACAAAATGAACAACATCACGCTGCAAATAGAAGTCTTAGGGATTTAGTAACGTAGTCTTGGTTAACTTTGAATCTCTCTTAACAAACTTAAGATTGACAAGGAACCGTAGAGCATACACAATTGTGAAAGCAAACTTTTTGAACCTTTATTAGCATCACATGGGGTTTTTGATCTCTTCGTTTGATAAAACGTGCGTCTTTGATGTGGAAAATGGAACTGTGTCACCGGATATCAACCGAGCTATATAAACCACTAGAACTCAACCAAGACCCGACTCAAATGAATCCACTTGAACTTACTCGGAATATAGGTAATGATGTTGCAGCAAATATAAAAGTACCTACCTATTTAACTTGAGGTATTATTGAAACAATCTTCGAGCTTGGTTTCGTACATAACTACAATTGGTGCTTGTCCCCCTTATTAAGCACCTTAGTGCAGTCTTCTATTAAATGAAACGTTTTTTAATGATAAGGAAAGAATTTTAAAAGCAGGTTTTGCTGTTATTTGATATGCATGGCAGCAAAAATAAAATCGATAAGGTCCGAAATGTGGTAATACTAACGCAATCACAATTATATTTGACAATTTGAACCTTAGATATACGTTTTTAGTCATTGGAATATTAATGGTAAGTCATGGCTTTAAATAATTTAACATTCATATATTGTACGTCGGAGATTGACGGGGTAAAGATCACAACTGTCGAGATGATATATAGCTGGAAAGGATATTTTACACTTTCTCGAATTTCGGAGTAAGAAAGTTTTTTCCCCGGCTCTTAAGAGCATGCACTAAAGTCAAGCAGGTTCAAGTTAATGCAGTTTCGTTAATGCTGCAGTATATATAAATTGCTTGTAAGGCTTAGGTAGGTTTTGATTAATCATCTACACATTATGGATTAACTAATATTAACTATTTAAAGCATCCAACAGATGACAGATCTTCAGTCTTTACTGATTAAGAGTCTGAAAAGACATTTTCTTCCAACAGCAGCACCATTTACAGAAAACTGCTAGTCCTGAAGTTGGTTAGTCAAAGTCAATGACATCTTTACGTAATAAGGACGGCGACGACAGGATGGCTTAAAATTATCTACCTTGCAAACAGTTTATTACTCAAATTTGTAGAATTTTAAGAATTTAGATAATTGAACTGTACTCTAAGTAAGTTGAGGAACGTAAAAATGCTAATAAATAAGTTTTTAGTTTGTTGATAGATTAAATAAAATATATATTAAGAAATACTAATAAGCTAGAAATGCCCATAAATGCTGACGAACTGCCACAACTAATGAGCTTTTGTGGCTTCAACTCCAACGAATGAGATGATCAAAAGAAATTGCGTAATTTAAGATCAAGCGACGCGTCTGACAATGAGTTAATTGAAACACGTGTGCTTATGGACATCACTATTCAACACAAGCGTCATAGACGTCTTGCGTATTTAAATATTAGACGTACTCATATCTATTGGTTCACGATTTTTAATTATATTTTCTGGCAGTTAATTTGTGACAGTATATCACGTCACAACTGAAAACTATTAACTTAGTCTCGTTGTCTCAGAGTCTATTTTCTTTCACCACCATGAAATTCATAGTGGATAGAATTTCCAGCATCATGCAAAAAGGGGTGTCAAGGGGTTCGAATAAGCAATCGCACCACTAAAATGAAATTGTTCATATTTGTTTTAAAAAGTAATGGCGATCAGAGGTGAGTGAGCCTTAAAATATTATTTCAATTGCAAAATTTGATAATTAAAGCATTTTGTCATTCGCTAAGTTGCCCCATGTACTAATATATTCTTTGTGTGCACCGGTAATGGTAATTCTCACAGTCGCAGTCGCTACGTATTATAGACATGAAGATGAAGTTAAAGTAACACGTTACTGGCATCTATAATTTACTTCGTGAACAATATGTATTTACCTTCAATATTAACGTTCATTTCACTCATAGAAGGAGCTGTGCTGTGCTGGGAGATTTCCGGTGAAAGCAATACAGCATCAGCAGTCCAAGTCCAGGCTACAAAGCAAAGTCTTCGGTTGTTTTTGAGACAGGATGAATGTCAGTTTTTCTGAATAGATGAGTAATGAATGACTCAATAAACCCTTTGTATGCATGTGTGCAGGATATATTTTGTGTAAGTGACTCTATTGTACTCTTATTTGTACATTACGTACATGCCATCCATGACTATGTTGTATGTACGTTAGAAATTGTTGTTTGTGAGCAATGAATCTAAAAAAACTATTTTTTCTTCTTCTGAGGTTGCCATGGCCTTTAATTTATTTATGAGGTAAGATACAAGTGCATCATAATTTTTTAAACAACGACTACAACGGAATCAATAGTAAGAAATATTTAATGCTACAGATATTTTAGCAACCTAGTGAATACCCATGAACGAATGAAGTTTTAAATGTACAGTGTTCCTACACTAAGAATGAACTGATTCTCTTGAATTGCCAGATAATATTGAAAACAAGTAAATTCTGTTGGTATTGTTTGTATAATTTGATGAGACTCGTGGTATAGAACTTCCTTCATTTACAAATCTGGGCCAGGATATCATTTTAATGAAGATTTCTTCGAGGATACCGATTTCCAGCATTTGTCGCATAACGACGAGTCTACAAAAGTAAATTCATTATCAGAAGCTGATAGAATAAATAATTCAAATTACCTTAAAAAAGTTTCAAAAAATATGTATATGTAATTTAATTAATTGTATAAATTTACAACAATCCTTATCGGACGAACTCTTCGGTGAAAACGATGAGCATGAACCATGTTTAGGATCCTGAAATCCCCACCGTTTGGATTCGGATCGGGATCAGGTTGCCCTGACAAGTTCTTGAAACAACATGACCACTTCCAGCACCCCATTTTGTCCTGTAAAAACCGAGCAATTAACTAGCTACATATTTTGCATCGTAATAATTTCAACGAATGCAGTGAATAACAATAGCATTACTAGGATAACGTTTTCACATTAACGTCTATCATAATTTTTACAAAAGAAATCCGTAACAAACCTTTTGTATGTTGTATGTAACTGTTGGGAATAAAGAACAATGATGCAGACCTCCATCAAAAACACAACTTTTTAAAATTTTGGGGGAAAATAAGTTCTACGTTTTGCACTTACCTTTTGATGTGCTTTCACGTTCAGTATGCAGAATGTCTTTTTTTAATTATTATAAATCTGTTAAATTTGACGGTGACGAAAATTTGTAATATATATGCATATATATTACTTGCTCGAAGGTTGAAAGATTTCTCCTGATGTATTTTACAACTCTGAATTCCAACAACCAAAAAAACTTTCCCCTTAAAATAATCTATAACATTTTTCCTTCACGTATTACGTCTTAGGTCCAAGTGGAGTTTTAACTTACCTGATACAAATTCTATGATACGTCCATATCTTTGTCGTCGTCTCATCTTTTCTAAATGCGTTGGCACAGCCTGGACCGCCTATTCAGGCTTGTCACAAGAAAGCAAATATTTCATTTGCCAAGTCAGATGTACATTTTACTGTGATCATGATAGTTTGATTACAGAGGCAATACGTCCGCCATAAAGGTAAAATATGTGGACAAGGATATAATTCAACATTGGAAGGAGAAAGCTACTGTGGGTATAACATTCACACACCCTTCAATCTGTTGACGTAAATACGGTTTCTTCGTTGAGGGGCGAGCCATTTTCTTTCTCCTAAAGAAAAAACAGTTGCGAGAATCCCCCGACAGTACTAACGCATCAGGTTTTATAAAGTTGGAAGTTGCACTTTAACATTTACAGCAGAGAGCAGCAACAAGTTTATAATAATAATAAAATCTAGGGGAAATCATACTGCATATAGGTATGCATGAACGCGATCTCATCTCAAATCTTCTCCGCAGAAATTGTCAGCGTAGTTGAGAATCATCGCACTTCTATGAAAAGCATGAAAATTACAAATGAAAGTAGGTGCATATCTAAGCAGAATTTTACTTCAGATATTTGTCAGTATCGAAGGCAATCTTTCTGTCGAAGTTTATTTCTTTGCAGCCTGCCGACCGACACCCAACATCATCCCATGCTCCAATTAACCGAGTAAAAGCTGAATAGAAGAAAACTCCAGCTATACCTGCATAATTTCGCCGGCGTGGAAATTCTTAGATTGTGAAGGTAAATAATTTTTGTAAAAGAAAATCTAACTTTGCGACACTCACGTTCAAATTGACACGTCTTAGTCCTAATGAATAATCATAATTTACATTGATTTGCACATTGCACATTTGATAAGTATACCATTTTTTTCCATCCTTAGCATAATGTGTTGGAGGTGTTTGCTTCGGTGTTGCGGCATATTTGGGACACGACGGGATCATTATTTTGACGAAAATAATAATTGGGTAGCTAATCAAGTTGTTGCAGAGAGATTGGCTGAATATAGATATGACCCCGGCAGTCCAAACAGAGGGATGGTTTCACAACTACCGTCGTACTTTCATCCTTGTTTTGCAACAACAAATTTTGGAACTCAATTACCGGATTTAGGCATTCCAGCCTATGCAGGACAACATCAAGGTCACGTCATTCAGAATCCTTGCGCTCATCAGCCGTCTTGTTGTTGTTCAGCAACCATAAATTCTCAGTAAAGAAAGGTACTACAAACGCACACAAAATTCCTATTTATTGCTTTTAGATTTAAAGTATTGTCTATCGACAACAAACTGTACTGTTATGCAAATTAGCAATTAGAAAATTGATCTTGATTAGCAAGTTTCAGCTTCATTAAGATAATTTTTCCATAATAAAATATATAGCTTGAATGCATAAGTGAAACTATAGCTGGGGCATCTTGAATGAATATTTTGACCTAGGGTATGTTATCTCCTGGTAACAAAGAGCATTTATTTACCCTAAGGTTGTGAAAGAGTCGAATGTTAAGTTCAATTTTCGTTGGTGGAATTGGAATTAAAGGTAATCTGCCCCAGCCCCTTCAGAACGTAGTTTATGTATGGGGGAATTTAAGAACCGCTGTTATTTTATTAAGTCGCTTTACTGGCAAAATTAGGGACTCGGGTGTCGGGGAGCAAGTGGATAAAAAATCTAAACTGATTTCTGCTTTTGATCGTGTTAAAGAATCAAATCCGGAAACAAACGCAGTACTTCCGATCATTTGTTGCATATGCACAAAAATGGGCACCAAAGTACCAATTGGAAATGCTGATTGGCTAGATTCATGACATGATCATTTTTGGGTTTATTACATGGTAAAAACACCACTATTAATAATTTTCAAAGCACAGATATAGAAGTAATTTACAATTTCTAGCTAGCTGTATTTCTTTTCAAAACATTTCGTGAGCAAGGCACTGGTAAAACACTGCACTAATGAAAGTAAATTATAGATATACGTTCTATATACTATCAGCTAGACTGCTTAGCTGAGGTAACTGTTCTTAAATGTACCATTCATTTCAATTCCTCTTTTTGAACTAGCATTTATTTACTTCATTTTTTTGTGTATTATAGTATGCTAATACTAAAATAGTTCAAGAAAGTCATTTATGTAGTACTGGGTAAAGGAATTTCTGCAATTTGTAAATAAAGAGATAAATATCATGGTAAGAAACGAAACGACGAACGAACTCGACAGATATTAAACTTGCACCAATTGCATTTTTTTTGGTTTTGTTAATATACTTCAAAATCTTTGTATGCTGTCGGGGCCAAAATTTGGCTAATATATTTATTCCCTGCAATATGCAGGATGACATTTTACTAATGTCTTTGTTCCTGCATTATGCAGATGAAGCTGATC
>JAHZNA010004944.1:0-14281 GCA_027743935.1 Sinodicranocentrus sp. ZH6 | reverse complement strand
ACTTGGACGTACCTTGCCACAGTTGTCCACAGCACCATTATATAACCTAAGCTAACTAAAATTAAAATAATACAAGTAATAACTACAGCTAAGCTCTGGCATCAGCCAGACACAGCCATGTTCGCCATATTGATTGCACGAATTCAAAAATGCTCGCAAAAATGACTTTCGACATACCTTGCCAAAAGTGTCCACAACACTATAACCTAACCAAACTAAAATAAAAATAATGCAAGCAAATCTGGTGCTGGACATGTGGTGCTGGGGGCACGCCACCTGGTGCTGGTGCTTGGGGCACGGTGCCTGGTGCTGTGGGGATCCCACCGAATGAGATTTCTTCCGGATTTGAAGTAAATGGAAGGAACACTATTGGGATTTGAAATTGGTCATGGACATTGCATAATTAATATGAAAATATATCATGTAATGAAAGTACTGGTGCTTAAGATAAGATAAGATAAGCGGTCTTGATGAGAATATCTTGATGATTTTAACCATGCATTCGTACAAATGAAATCAAATTCTGAAATTCATGCAATCTGTCTATTCATTGTTGTGCGCTTTTATTTTTGAATTTTGAAGTAGAGCAGAAACTCTAACAAAGTAGAAAATTCAAGATTTTCAAGAAAACCAACACAAATGTAGAAAGTTACATTAGAATCCTACGTCGTTAAACAACTGGTCGTAAGCATTAAATCTGGATTAACAAATTATCCATGTTTTGTAAATAGTTATTCAATGTACAAGAAACTTACAAATCTTGGGTCCAATGTTGTTTCATGAATATATAATGGTTTTTTAACAACTACATAGGATATACCAATCTTTTGTTGAGTTTCTTTAGCAATTAGTAAAAATCGAGAACACGTTACAAGACTGACGGACAGTCACAAAGACAAACGCGAGAAAAAAGCAGTAATATAAATATGATGTATGTGTATATTTATCTTTTTATTATGTTTGTTGTATGTACACGAAGTGTAATTAATTATATCATGGTTAACTTAAAATTAAGTGAGCGACTCAAAAATTCTGACAAATTTTAAATGCCACAAAAAATTGCTTTTTATTTATTTTATAGTATTATTACACTGTAGTCGTTACGTCATCATTTATCGTAATATGTAGCTACACGTTATCTAGCACTAATAGATTGTTAAGGATCTGGAAAATCTTAAATGCAATTTTTGTGTCAATAACATAATATGCGAATTAGCATATAAGTATACAGGACAATATAACCATTTTATTTACACTCTCTTAACTCTTCTTCTTACCATGACAAAACCTAAAACATACATTTTATATTCGATAATAATCGACAGGTCAAGTGCTAGTCGAATGACAAATGACTTCTATTCAAACACAGTTACCAATTCACATTGAGTCAATCACTTCATATCCACAACACATTCCACTTCCTTCAAACTTTTATGTAACAACGAAAGCTAATTAAACATACCTTTAGAATAAACGTATGATAAGGCAGAACGGAAGAATACTCGCAATTTTTTACATGATAAAAAAATTCTTCAAAGCTTTCTTCCATACTCATTATATATATATTTGCGTTTGCACTTTTTTCAATTTTAACCAAACTCTTGTATTATGTTTAAAGTTAATATCATTAACAGAATTTGACTGTTTATTCTTAGCACACCCTAGCGGTTTACTGTAGAGCGATTGCTTATACAAAGGTTTAATAACGATGAATAGAATATAGATACGACAATCTTGTATAGCTAGTTAATCATAATATTGAAGTGTACAATTGTTCGTTTGGTTAAGAGGAAATTCGTTGATGAGTTGCGTAGTTTATATACAATGTTTTTATGTCTAGATTATAATATTAAGCACCTATGTTTTTATTATGCATATAGATTAGACAAAGGACAAACCAGTAGTAATGTCCTGTTTTTTGTTATTTACAAATTTGGAAAAAAACGTCTTCCAAAATTCATTTTTGTACAGTGATTGCTTACTTTTCAAAAAAACATACAGGCTGGAGTATATACATAAAGGAGGAATATAAACACAATCCATGTGATTTCATATCTTATTCTCAACCAGAACTTGTATTATACCTAGTTTATAGTTCCAAATGACTTCAATTCAACAATATCGTTAATGCTTGTATCTCCCTACCACCCCATTGCACATAATTATTTCTTAACGAAGACGAAATATAACTATTGTCCGTTGCTAACCAGTGGCTTTCCAGTAGACACTAATGTAGATGTGATGAAAAGACTTTGAATTTTACATAGCAAAAAAACTCTTCCTGGCCAAAGTAAACACTTGCAAAATCGTCACGACACTTAAGTTTTCGAGTCACAAAACAATTTGGAAAAATGATCAATCCAGAGCAGTTATACGTCAGGATGCATTACAAGAAAAGTAAAATAACTATCACAATTTCATTTTGTATTAACGGAGGAGCTATTTATATTTATCATAGATTAAGTTCTAACTAGAATAAACATATTCCCTGATACTCAAATATAGTCTATTGCTAATACATAAATATACTTTATATTTGTAAAATCTATGTGAAATGGACTCTTATCTGCATGTGTGAAAAGAAATAAAAATTATATATGTTAAGCCAGTGAGCATAAGTACATTTGTATCTGATTTTCCTTAATATGGCAATAACTGAAGCTCTCCTGCTGGTAATACCGAAATGTTGAAATCACCAGTTTAATATGTGATGATGCATAAACATATTATTTATGTTGATAGCTGCCTAAATGGCAAGATTTGTAGGTTGCTTAAATCGGGAAGATTTTTTACTGTTATTTTGTAGTAAATTCATAAAGTTGAGATGACTAAAACATTTCGATATTTTAGTTCATACAGATAATTTCAAACTATCAGCCTATCAATAGGAATCCGTTTATATATATCTCAATCATTTCACTGCAATACATTCGCGATCACAATTTTCCCCACATTTGCTGTATCAACTTGAACAATTCTACTCAAACAATAGAAACTTGTATTGTTCAACCATTTTGTTATACAAACGGTAACTGAGTTTCGAGTACTACATCCATGCAGCAATCGTTACTTATCATTCATTAAACAGAACATATCAAAATCAAGGTGAAATGCCGCATAAAGTTAACATATTTTTACGTAAAAAAATAACACAATAAACTATACACTACATGTAAACGAGTAAATGTATTAATTCAGCGATTTCATTCATTCTCAAAATTTTTGGTTGCGCAGCATTATGCTCAATCGAAACCCATACACTTCCACGAGTACATACACAAGACAATCTCTTCATCTCTTAAACTTGCTAAAAGCCATACATTCTTGCTTGAAATAAGAATGTTGGACAATTTGATGGCGTTTCCATTACTAGTTAAATTATAAAGGTTGGTCGATCAGAGAGAACGTCTACACTAAACTTGAAGTAGCATTCGCGATTGAACAGTTTCACTGACACTACACACTAGGAAACATGGAGCATTGAATTTGGATGGAAAATGATTTTCACGCCTGAACCGGCACTAAGGCTATGGCTTCCATTTAACTAGTAAATTAACAGGAAGGCGCGACAGGCTGGCTTTCACATCTCATTTCATCTGAATCATACAGTCATTCGTTACTTTCTCCGTTTTTGTTCTAAGAGCTGTCATCCTCGGAAGCATCAACATAGTCTACTTCAGCAATCGGTTCAGTTCTCTGTCACCTGGATCGGACAAACACTCAATGTTAGGAAAGAAAGGGGAAGGGCGGATTTTGCATAACTGTGTAAGGTAAACTTTGAATGAAAAATACCTTGGAGGGTCTCTTTCTTGGGTGTCACGCGTCGGTCTACTGATAGATCTGTAAGCTTCCTCAGAAAGATTGGCTGGATTTGTTAATATGTCAGTTGTCGTGCATAAATAGCGAAGTGAGTTCAATACCACTGAAAAATGGACATAAGTTAGTGTTTAAAGAAATTTGACAGAATCGGAGTATTTATATGCGGTTTTTAATTGGAATACACACCTGGTCTGAGATCTACTAATGAGCAGTGCTGATCCACCCATGCAAGAACTGTGCGGCAAAGTTCATCAACACTCGCCGTTGACACGGTGTTATTATACGAGTCCAACAATGGTCGTATTAATATGCTAAACTGTGGGCGGAAAGTACAACAAAAATGTTAAACTTGTTTATCGCACAATGGTGAGATAATGCGAGCTTAAATATGACAAGAAGTTGAGATAACGTACACAAGGAGGCGTGATGATTAGTAAACAATATTTTTCAATGATTTAAAAGTTTAAAAAAACTCTCAATTCACCTTAGCATTTGGATTGTGATTTAACTGAGGGATCAAAGCATGAAGAGTATCAAATCCATTTTTAATATTGCACCGTCGCTTCTGTTCGGCATTGATATGGCACACGCGTCGATGCTCCTGCTTTTCGAATCATATTATTAGTTAAAATATCAGATACCAGATATCATAGATCAAATATTATAAAATAACAGCTTAACTCTAGTAGCTCTTCTAAATAGCTTACTTTGTAATGTACACGTTCCGTATCACTCTTTGGTCTAAATGGCTTGGAGGGTGATCCCGGTCCGCCAATTGGCGGGCCCATAGGCGGTGACGGTGTATTCGATAGCAAAGGCGGTGAAATATTTCCACTGGTTGATGGCACAACGGAGATATTCATAGCCTGATGGTTTGCGTGAGGTGGAGGCTGCTGCAGTCCTAACTGAAGGATAGGCTTGTTAATTCCAAAATTGATCTGTGGAACATTGGAAACATTTCAATAATTAATAATGAGCAGTTCCGCAATTAAAGTAGACATTAGACATTTACACAATGTCCTTTCTCTCATAATCTCAATACATACCGGAATATTAGGATTCAAAGTTTCATTTGCATTCTTTGGATTCCAAGGTTGCGACTGACTCTGTGCTTGTTGCTGTTGTTGAACAATGTGCTGTTGTTGATGCATCTCTTGAGTAGCCATCATCATGTTTATTGGACCATTACTAGCTCCACCCATGAGTTGTGGACCATTACTTCCAACTGCCTGTACAACACTCATTTTGTCCATAACTCCCCCAGAATAAGTTCCGGTTGTTGCAGCACCTAAAACATCACATCAATGGCCGTGATTTAACATCTACATTGAAGTTATTGTTCTTTGAGTTTCCTTCTCCATACCTGATGTGGTGAGAAGATGGGACAGAAGAGTGTTCGAGTTGACCATGCTGTTGGACATTTGTGGGTGTGGCAGAATATTTGATTGTTGTGGACTGATGGTCTGAAGTGATTGTGAACTTTGAGACGGACATGATGCCGCTGGAGGGGTTGTCGGCTGACCCATGGAACCTGAACGGCCAGATGGACCACTTCGAGATCTTCCTGCGCGGGGTTTACCCTAAAAACGAGAGAAATCATACCCGTCATTCTTTTACTCTCTATTAGTCACTATATCAAATATTATAAGTGTCATGTGTAAAATCTATTGAAATCCCCTTCAAAATCTGGAAATTTCTTTAATCAACAACATACTTCATCAAAGTCATCATTCCCTTGCCCAGTTTTTTCTTCTTCAAAACACAAGCATCTTCTTTGCCTAGAAAATACGACTAATGATGCAGTATCCCTTAAACTACTACTCAAATCCACACGCAATCACGTAAAGCACATCATCTGCGTTCATACAAAGAGTGTTAAACCAGCAACTAGTAGGTGACACATGGTTATCAAACAGGCCGCAGATAAGAAATTGGTGCACCATGTGTGCATGCATTGCAAGTTTGACCACTCACTCGATTGGATCACGCCGTAAGCACAAGTTTGAACTTGAGTTCATTCCAAACTAACTGTATGAATCAGGCTTCCACTCTGTGATTCTCTGCCCAGTCAGACAGATAGAGTCCGTCGACACGACTAACTGGAGAGATATATACTTTTTTAAAGAAAAAAAAATGCTTTGGTTTAGATTGTGCAACATGGATTAGAAATATGTGATAACATCCCGCCGTTTAAACATGTAAAATGCACTTTACTAGTGCAGTACATCATCATCACCATATCACGTCCGTCTCCTGATAACAAGTTTATATTTATACACACTAACGTGCATGATAATCTCACAAGAAATGTCGTGTCACGATATGAAATGCAGTGAGGAGGACCAAGTAATTATAAAGATGTAGCTTCTCCACTTTGCTAATAAACATGTTACTTTCTTTATAGACATTTCGTCATACAAAGTTTGAAATGAAATTATTTAATACATCTGATGAAACAAAATGGATGGTTGGAATTGTGAAAAATGAACTTTGTACCAAGGCGGATTGTTTTCCTCTGAGGATGAGATTAAGATGAGTATAAAAGGAAACGAGACACATGCCTCGTTTTCTCCTTATTTTCCTAGCACCCATACAAACAACATGTTCCTTTCTCCCAATAACCAATTTTACCTCATATTCCCCCAATTTCCTACTTCCTCTTTGAAACTTAATGACTGTACAGCAGTTTACCTTCATTTCCTTAATGCAAACAATTTTACAGGGTTATTAACTCACAAACTCAAAACTATTTGCGATTTGGTCACAAATGAAATGGTCATATTCCTGTTATAGGAACCACAACACGCACATTTATTGTTGAAGATCAACTTCCCAAACAATCCTACTCAAAAAAAATTTGCACTTTCTTCCTGAAATCCACGACGAACGAGTGTCGGTTACAACATAAAACCATGATTAGCCAAATAATTAAAATAAAAGTTGCAAATACCGATAACAAGCCCAAATGGAAAATTTCAGGTGCACAGAATGTGTCCCACATTTCCCCAGCGATACAGAGGCTTCGGACACCGGTTGACAGTGCTGGCGAGCCAGCTTATAGGAAGAAACCTTGAATGAGTTAACTTCCAATGAGATTATAATGAAGAAAGTTGGATGAATAAAGATGATGAGAACACTAACGTACAGTTACACATACAAATAACTTTCTAGTTCCAGATTTAACTTCCAAATGTAGATGACAACTGTCAAGAGAATTGAAAGGAGTCAACGGAAGCCTCCAAATTACATGACTTACTGACAGATATTATAACCAGTGATAAGAGAATTTAAGTAAAAAGGAACACAAAAAACAGGGATTTTATTATAACCATGGCAGGAAAACATGAATGAATATGTAGACCTAACTGGAGCAATACTAAAACTACTAAAGTTTCTCCTCAATATGAGCTAGGTTGTCTCTCATCTTCCGCTAAATAGAGAAAAAAATTATATTATACCATTTATAACTACCACGCGTGTTACTGAAAAAGAGAGAGAAAAAATCCGTCCATCATCATTTTAATCCCGCTTCATATAAAGGGCAAGAGTGAGTGGAATAGGGAGATTACACGGGAAACTAAACCTATTTATTTAAAAGTATACATTCGTCGTTAACTTGTTAAGCGTTTCGTCATGCCTATATATCATGCATGTATATATAACCATCTATATACATTCTAAATTCATGGGTCAAGTAGTCTCAGTTATCTGGATGATTTTCTCTCTGCATTATCATCCCACCATACATGTTTTTATGCAGACGCATTTCAGTACAGATGGAAGAGTGTCAATTACCACGAGGAAAATGGGGCTCCTTTTTAACCTTCTTGATTACTGAAAGATGAGGAAAAACTTGATGCAAGTTTTGTTTTATCGCCCTCGCAATGGTTTTTAGGCGGAAAATAATAGTATGTAGATATATCGTCTTGCGAAATTCTGGATTTGCCTTGAGAGCGCTTTTCTGTAGTAATAAACTATCAGAGAGAATGATGAACCTGTCACCAACCGTATAAAATATGGGTTTTACATAATTTTAAATGAGATGCAGATGGTTATTATGCATGAAATGTGTGTAGCTCGACGTCATCCTCGTATCTCGCAATCTTTCAAGCATATCCGTCACTCACTCAAAAAGAAATTGCTTCATTCCCGCCCGAGCCCCCGCTGTAAAAGGTAGAAGGTAAAAATGGAAAAACGGGATTGTGAAACCTCTGAGAGAAACATTTAAGCAATGGAAGAGTTTTCTATACAGCTGGAACTCTTTCCGTGAGTGTGGGAAGTGTTGAGAAACATGACACATCCTTTGATAAGTCTAAATAAACTGGATTATGTTAGATTTCTAAATGATTCTTGGTTCTCATTAGTCCAACTACATCTTATATATTTTGCCGCTGTCTGGTTTCAGAAAGTTTCCAGGTGGAAACAGATTGTTATCGTGCGATTGTGAGGGACTTGCTACCCTCACGCTAGACAATATTTGCAAAAGTATACAAGAAAACATTTTCACATTTTTCACCTTAAAGCCAGGAGAGGAAAATCTGTATTCGAGATAATTGGAATATGTTACGACAGTCTGGCAGACATTGTAGAAACTCTTCACGATGATGAAAGTTTTTCATTTCACCGACATATATGCAAATAGTATCCATAGTTTATCATGCAACACTTTCAGGTGTAATACTGCACTGTTGTCTTTTATGAGCAAAGAGTAGCATATAAAATGTCAATCAAAGAATGTCTTACCACAGGCTTCGCAAACATATCATTTCTTCCTGAATATCCTCCTCTCGAACTTGTTGGCGACGTCTGATGTTGTGGGGATCTTTGATGTTGTGTCGTATTATCTTGAAGAAGTGCAGCTACCGTACTGGCAGAAGACGAAGCTTGTGAAGATTGTTGTATAACGCTGGTCACCGATCCACTAGTGCGATCACTGAGACTTCCAATGGAGAAAAATGAAGACTGATTAGATTGAACTGGTTCTTGCTGAATATTCCCAGAGGAAAATCCAGCCCCTCCCATTTGTCTTGACCCATCAGAGCTATCATTTCTGATGGCGCTGCTAATCACAGATGTTTCCGTGCCGACGGCACCACCCCCTACCACTGTATTTGAAACCTGGGAAGAAGAAGCTGTCTCCGGCTTTACTGAACTTGAGGAGCTACTCGCTTTAGGCATAATGATTGGCAACACATCCGGCAGAAGACTATCTGGTGGCTCGAAATTCTCTAGCTCTTCTGGGACCGGTGGCAGTATCTTTGAGTTGACGTAATCTGGGATTTCAAAGCATATTTTTCATAACCAAAAAAATAACACTCTCCATCAATTTAGTATTCCTCTTGACCAATTAAGAGTGGTCAATACTGTTACAAGCCAAACCGTATCTAGTGCATAATATGTTAATCAACAGAGTGAAAAAGTCAATTTATCTCATTTGTGCACTCATTATCATATCCGTTGTACATGGGTATAAATAATTTACAGAATGATTAATGTCTCTGACTATGGATAAGTTATGGAGATGTGTATTTGTTCTTTTTTGATTGCAGTTACTAGATGACATGCATAATAATATTGTCCGGTTGTACTATCCATGGCGAACGAGATTTTACAGACGTTTGAGTCACTCTGCACGGAAAGAGATTAACATGCCACACAATCTGAGTGACATGGGGACGTTGACATTTTACATCATTCCTCTTCTTCCAAAATAACAAACTTTATGTGAAAAATAATATTAACACATCAGAGAGCATCAAATTATATTCTCTTTATAATCGTACATTCACATAAGAGAGGAAAAAGAGATCACTGCAAACTTGCCCAAGTTCAAGGTCCACATTGCCGAATGGCAAAAGTGAACCAAAAGGAATGATGTAAAATACAAATGCAATTTCAGGTTGTGTTCTAACTTCTATTCAAAATACACCATTTCTTATTTTATATACCTTGAAGGGGCTCCAAAGTATCCATAAAATCTTCTAAATTCGGCTGAAGTTGAATCAAGCCGGGCTGGATGAAATCGGCAACCATTCCAGCACGAGCTGTAATTTTTAAAAAGCAAATCATGTTTTAACATCCATTTAAGTCAACAAATTTTTAGTACAAGGTTTCATGTCATATCATTTCTTTCTTCTTTAATTGTATTTAGGTTCATGTTCTTCATCATTTTCTTTCCATAAATATTAATTTTCCTTCATGCACTCCCTCCTCGAGAAGAAATACATTTTTTATTATTGTCCCACTTTCCACATTCATTTTTAAAATGTCAATTTAGTCTACACACACCACCATCTCATGAGGTATATATAATATCATCCTGAAAATCTCCTTACAAGTTACGCATAGTATGGAAATGAGTTGGAACGAGATTGAGAAAAAAAACATTTTCAATCCTATTCTTCCAATTTTGCTGTTGCCGACGCCACTCGACAAAACAGAGTTGTCGAGTTGTGGCAACCAAAGACGTCAGTAGAAGTGATTCATGTGTGCATAGCTATGTAGGTAGGTGGTAATAGCATCAACCAGGCATAAATATGACCTTCCATTTTCATCTAAAATTCTTCGAGAGCTTATTACGACACAAAAGAAAGAAAATCGAGTCGGTTCGAGAGAAAAAAGGGGTACTCGTTGACAACAATTTTATTACAGCTGGCGACAAATACAACAACCACATTTGTTGCTAAATGACCCTGCCTCCTTCTTCTTTAAAAAATCATATGGACAGAATCCGTACAAAAAACCATTCTGTTACAATGCATCACGCATTTAGAGGAGTTTGGATGAATTGCATGAGTATAAAAAATATTTTCACCTTGAGATTTTTACACCACACCACCAGATACACACAAATACACACCCTCGGCAAGATGCTATCCGATTCGCTGAATATTTTTGGGCCAGGCGTGTTATTCATGATGTAGGATTATACAGTCATTTTCTCTTTAGCTTTTTTTGCTCTCCGTGAATACGTAATGAAGGAATGAATATTACATGGCTAAGCTTACATTATCATGACGATGGTGATCGTGTGGTTGGCTTTTTTTGCATAGTTTTCAATTCACAAAAAAATATATGTTCTTTGGCAACGAATCGCATCTTTACATGTGCGCTTTTCATACGAACGTATATTTAAACGTGTGTATGTATGACGCTATTTGGTTGCGTTAAATTTTCGGCATATTCAAAAATTTCTAGGAATAGCTATTTAACAAAAATTAATCTCATAATTGGCTTACCTATTTCACGAGGATTAGGAAAGGCGAAGGGTTGATTGGATGACAAGCTCGAAAAGAGTATATCGGTGAAATCCATGAGTAGATCATCGTCAAACATGACGTTGGCCGGTCCACCGCCAAAAGTGCCTGGGCGATTCCAGTCAAAGCCATCTAAAGACACCGGATGCTGGAAAATGGAAAATATCGTTACATCTCAAGTTTTAACAACTTCCACAACACTGTCTAAATCCTATACGCCTATTTTTTCTCTCTTTTCGTCTGCATATTATATTCATCTTGTCAAGAGATTAGACTAAAAAGGATGTAGTACAGGAGTGAGAAGAGCTGCCGCATCTTTGACGGGGATATTCAATGTGCATGATACTCATCTGCATAATGTATTTACTAGACAAAAATTGACAGAATGAATATTTAAAAAAACAAGATAACAACATAGGAACACTCATTTTCTTCCAATGATACTGGTTAGGATTCTTTAAAATGTTAAAGGGGAAGTATAGATAATATCATTAAGTTGAGATAAGTAACCAGATAAACAGTCCTTCCTTGACAAGACTAAGACATTATATGCAAGTATTGAAAACATAGATATTAATCAGCCTAGCACTATTCCGTATAATTCGTAGGAATATAAAAGTTAAAAATGAAAAGTGAAAGTACCAAGTCAGGCGTAGGATTATTGTGGGTCCATCCCATGATCCTGTTTCTATAAAACAACCGCCACTTTTTGTACTCTGCTGCTACCGTGGACAATTTCCGTTTCCAGTACTTTCCCTCCATAACTACTGCCTGTTAAGATCACAAGAAAGACGAGAAGTAGCGTATTTGAAGAGACTCAAGTGATATTGAGAAGGGAAAATGTTAATTTTGTTAAAGCCAAATATCACGTGTGTCAATCTACCTGTACCTCTGGTTTGTTATGCTGGTCTACATCCAATGGGGATGCAAACTGGCAAACAAGGGTCTTCTTCTTCATGATAACTGAAATTTTTAAATGAAAAAAAACTTACAATAACATCACATCCTTTTTAACCATTCGTATTGACAAGTTGTTTATAATTTACAATTTAGTATAGATATAAACTTACATTGCATATGCCAGCATCTCCAAATCACATTATTCAGCCTTATTTTATCCTTCCAACGGAGTCTAACCCCTTTAAATCTGTTCCACTTTGGGGATGTCAGTTTTTGCCTGTATTGTCAACAGAAAAAAATATTACAAAACACGAGCCCATGTAATCACTAATTTCACCAAACACACTTCGAGTGGCTGAACACGCTCGTCATATTCATTCCGCTTGTTTTCATATTCGAAGCACTTTCCAAACCCCAATTAAAAGTCACATACCGTCGACGCTTTCTCCTCAAAAAAAAGAGTGCTCTCTCGGCGCTTTTCCTAGAAGTGATTTTACTTTGTTGTGAAAGACAAATCTAATCAAATACATACTTTCCAGCATCAGAACACTTCAAACTTCAAGTGCTTTTTCTCAAGCTGTGTGCAAGGTTGGAAATCACTCTTGGTTAAATTTTCTCGAAATTTATGTACCTTTGACATACTCAACCTTATCGAAGCACAGCGTTCCAGGGAAAATCGTCTGGAGGAAAAAAACAATCGTGTGGAAAGAATAGGAAGCATTCGCTCACCATCTCCATTTCACTTTGTATAGAACAAGCTTCGAGTGTTTTGTTTCATATATTACAGCTGACAAGAGCAGTTGTTAGTTACCTAACTTTTCATAAATACATGAATATATTGTAAGGCATGTAAGGCATAACTCGTTGGAGAAAACAAAACGTTATGTTTCCTATTATTCTCTACAAGGCTTTGTACTTCTGATGAAAAGCCACAAAATGTGTTTTGAAAACTGTGAACACATTATTTATATGACACGAACATGGATATTATGTCAACTAACAACATTAAAGCTTGCTTGCGCACCATCGCTTTGAAGATGAAAAGGTCGAAAGTCATTTTCTCAGCGTAACATGAGAATGTATTCCATCAAGACAAAAGACAATGCTTAAAAGCGTCTACACAATGGCTAAATCGTCGTGTATGAATGAGGAACCAAAAGAAAGAAAATTCGTTAAAAGAGTAAATACCACAATTTCATGGAAGAACAATCGGTGCCAGCACATGGAAAAGGCAGACTTTTTGCTAAATGAATTAGCTCACTCAGGACTGGACTATTTCTTTATGAACATCTTACTCGAAACTTTCTCTCATCACATAGGTAGGCCTTAGACCGTGGACCACTTATTCATTAGAGAGAAATCAAATACGTGAAAGAACATTTGTTTGCTTGCCATCAGCATTTACAAGTTTGCAAAACTAATTTGAAAGAATACCTTACATTGATTGGAGAGGAAGAAATGTGCAAGAAGTCAAATTCAATTTGTTTTCTGCACGACATCATCTGTTTCAAAATGGGAGATTCTCTGTAACGAGGACTGGAGTTATGAACAAGCGACGACAATCAATTAAATTTAGGTGAAATTACATTTCCAAGGAGAAAATAGGAATTGAGGTTGTGAAACTCATTTTACTAAACAAAGAGACATCCCAGTTATTAAGTTTCGCAGAATATATCGAAGATATTTTCGAAGAATCTTAATCGAAGATATTTTCGAAGAATCTTTTATTAGTTTTACTCTGGCAGTCTGTCCGGCCGAACATTTTAACCTGTTCACATTCCGCGCTCTCCAGGCTGAACCACTTGAATTTTTCAAATTCTGTTTTTTGCTATCGATACCTAAAGAGATGGGCTAATTAACTATTGCTTATCAGCGAAATTCAAGAGGTCCTTCAGGCCCTGCGTAAGGTCCTAAGTTTCGAAAAACTCCACGCGCTCTCCAGGTTGAACGGTTTGACTTTTTCAAAATCTATTTTTTGCAATCGATACCAATGGACAAATGCTTAGTTTGTATTGCTAATGCGCTTCACCAGAAAGGCCCTTATATAAGGCCCTGAGTTTTAAAAAATCACAAATATCGTGTAATCAAGTATATTACTGCATGCGTCTGTGTGTGTATGTGTCTGTCCAGGATCGGTTTAGTTAGTTGGTTGGTTGGAGGATTTGGCGAGTACTACAATAAACTTAGATTTTTTTTTGTTTATTAGTCAATTGATTTGTAAGGTTGTAAGTTGAACTTAATTAACACCGATTGATTTTAATTAGTGATTTTAATGATTAGTTTTAGTTGGTTGGTTTGAGGATTTG
>JAHZNA010004943.1:0-24208 GCA_027743935.1 Sinodicranocentrus sp. ZH6 | reverse complement strand
CAACCCTATAGCCTTTTCCCCTTTATGACGATCTTACGATATGTCGATATGACGATTTCAAGCGCAGATTAGATTTCAGCGGAACCCTAAAAAAGGCTTTGCTAAAGCAGCCTTTAAAAAAGTCTGATGACTTTTTTGACTTTGACTTTTTTACTTTTATCACGAAATGACGAAAGGTTTATTACATGTCGCGTTTTGATGATCAGCAGCAATCCAATAAAGGCTTTGCTAAAGCAGCCTTTAAAAATCATTCAATTGAATGAGAGTGATGTGTGTGGTGGAGGAAAAAGGGAAATCTCGCATTGACAGACCTCTGTAAAATGTGGATTTTTCTGAGTTGAACAAGTAGGTATTGCTTGCAGGTAGGAAGCTACCTTGGTAGGTAGGAACAAGTTCCGAACAATGAATGTCGTGCCGACCTCGACACGATGAATTACAATGATAGATTGTTTATATGATTTTACGTTAGGTAATTAATGTAATTAATAATGCAGGAAGTTTCTTTAATTTAACCGTCACAAATTACAAATTTGCACAGACTGCACTGCATTCCAACTTATGCTATGCTAAAATTACAGTATGTAATAAAATTATATACATGTACAGAAATATAGGACACACTGGGTGAATCAACTTTGTAAATTTAAATAAAACTTGGCCGAGTTACCCTACCCCAGAAAAGGATTGTGTCGGCATCAATATGATAAATGAAGAATATAAATGGCTTATCGCAAGCAAAATGAATGGGGAGATTGTCGATAATTCTGTCTCCAAATCCCAAATTGATGATAAGTACACACCTGTAATTAACACGAAGGGAATCAAAAGCAGATTAGAGAATTGTAAGGTTTCTTATAAAGGTTATGAAATATGCATTCCTATTTATCTTCAATGCTTATACAAAACAATTTCCCTTGTTTATATTTTATTACTATAAGGTAATAAAACTTACGATCGGTTGATATTCTGGAGAAGTTGGCTCCAGCTGGGTCGAACATAGTTGATAATCCCATACTTTCCAAAATTGACTGCACATGCCCATCTGAAGAAAATTTCATTTTGGGTAGAGAAACAGTCACCTCAGCGGTTTTTTTTCCTTTCATACTTTCTTTCAGTTCTTGACGAGTTAGAAGCCTCTCTACATTCTTTAATTTGAAAAATTCAAATTCATAAACATGCGATTTTCTTAACATACTCATACTCATTTAAATATTAGACATTGCGCAACAAATGATTACCTTAAGATCATTAATCCCATCATTCCCTTTTGGCAAGATTACGAAAAATCCTGTCTTATTTTGCTTATACGGGAGAACTATCATTCTATAGGATTCTCTTTCAACGTAAGGGACATTAAGGATGTTCACCATCATTTGAACTTTCATGGTTTCATTGGGTTGAACATGGAAGTCCTTCCATTTCGTGTATTTTTCATTAGGAAAAGGAATTTCCCAAGGGCCCTTAAAATACACTGCGTTGATAAATCCCATTGCTGTGGTTTTAGGTGGTGGAGTGTCAAGGATAGATTTTATTTTATTCTGCAAAAAAATTAACATGGTTTTTATGTAAACTGGTCGTAATTTTATGCAGAAGTTTGCCTCATGTTCGGGTGCAAATCAATATTTTTTATTAAGTTGCCACGTACGAAAGTTTTCTCTTGAACCCAACTATTCACTCTGTTTTTAAATTGTTCTCCTTCTTTCTCAAAATCAATAGACTCCACAGGTGTGTCATAAAATTTCTGAAGCTCATTTCTGAAGGAAGCTTCGATTGGAAAACGCTTATGAACAAATATTTCTGACGCAATTGATAACGTGACACCAGTTCCAGAGGATGACCTCAAGTATTTCAATAATCGTTGAAATGCTTCATGGTATTTTATATCGGTATTGAAGTTAATACTCCCCTGTTTAGACAACTGTGCAGACAGCTCCTGTTGACAAGCAAAAAAAAATTACACAAATTCTGTAATCGTCACGACCAAATATATGTAAATATGGAATAAACCTCAAATGTTTTTCCTTCGGATCCTAATAAAAGCATAGATAACGAAGTTGCCATACTAAAGGGCGAAAATACAGCATTTTGGTCATCCCAATCACTCAACTTTATAATTTTCATTGCCAAGTTAAAAGTCTCTACTGCATATTTTTCAGGGAAGTCAGACGATTGGATAAATGATTGACCAAACGCATCATTTCTATTGGCCACTTCGGCGCTGTCCACTTCGGTGGATGAGTTTGTACCACTGTGCGAACCAGTTATGTTTCCAGTCTCATCCTTCTGAATTTGCAAACGGTTGTACGGGTTTATTTTGTCTTTTGGAAAATTTATCATATGCTTTTGATTGGAGGTGAAAAAATACTTATTAGCACCATCTCCAGAATTACTAAGATATTGGCCCTGGACATATTCTAGAGAAGACTTTTCTGTCTCTGGTTTTCCATTGGGGTTAATATGTTCTGTATTGCTAGAAGTAGGAATGTCATTGTGATCAGCTACAAGTTCGCCTGAAAACTCTGTCGTTTCTGGAGTGTAAACTGAAGCAGTCTTTAACGAGTCTTTGTTATCATTTGGAAGTGTAATGGGATCTTCATTAGTGGCTGAGGGGATTTCGTGGTTTTTAACCTTTACGCCTGCATCCACACGCCTTCTAAACTGTTCTCGGAATTCAACAAGTCTGGGGTAAGTTGTTCTCTCCTCCCATCTACAATTGAATGCAATTATGGAAATTAGCTGAAAAATTAAACGTGTCTCAAAATTTGTAAATGAAACAGTAAAATTAATGTATGTACCTGGGAATGTCTAGATAAACCATGGGCTTCCATGATGACTTCTGAGATTGTGACTCAGCTTCCTTTGTTGCACAAAAAGTGGCACTGAGGCACAGACAGCAACAAATTGTTGAAACTGTGAAGAGTCTCCGTCCATGAAGCTCCATTCCATACATGAAGTTTTAAAATGACAATATTAAACCTATAAGAATCCTTGCGTTTCACACAAAACAAACTCGCACGTTTCAAAGTTGTTTTGTAAATAGCATAAAATACTATACTACAGTCACATATTTACAAACAAGTTGACTTTTTCTAACACAAATTGTTATGTTTCCGGAAATTTCATTTCCGTATGGAATTAATTTACGCAAACAAACACAAACAAACAAACCAACTCGCACGACAGCAGCAACGTGAATATGTCGTCAAACGATCATGAATTTTCATGCATTGCTTACGATATTTTTAGTTATCGAAAAATGTACCGATATGGACTACTTGATACTTGATAACTAATGACGTGAGACTGACGTTATACACCTACGAAACCACCACAGAAAACTAATAGCAAGCCAAACCTGGATGAATTAGATTAAGACATATTAAGGAAAAGGGATAAAGCTTGGATTTCCCGATTGAGAAAAGGTCTCGAGTAAACTGGGGGAAAATTCCTCTTAATCGTTGAAGGTTGGTTTAACAATAGGAAATTTTGAGTAATGTCGCACTCAACCTCAACCACACAATTTAAGCATGTACTTTCCTTGCGTTGCGTTGCACAGTTCTGAGTTTAGAGTCTAATTTGGATTGCATTGTGAGTAAAAAGCTTTGATATGCTGATCTTATAATCCCTCATTTGTCAATAGGAAAAAGTAAATTTATTTTATTAGTGGCTGCTTAATACTTGCTTTGGTACACTTTGTTGAAGTCCCAACTTTGTCAACCTTAGCTTAAAGGAAGCTGTAGAAATTATGGGCGTAAGGAAAGATGTCGGAATTAAGGATGAATTAGTTAAAAGCAAATACATATATTCCCTGAAAATGCTGAATGTAGTAAGTACAGCGTTTCACAGCGATTCATTCAACATCCAACCACGCACAACGCATTTCTTAAAAGGATACTTTTGCGAAAATTATATTCTTGGCACAACTTTGTTTCTTTTGTAAGATCTCGCAAAACTGGTCTTACTACTGAGAGAACGATTAGAATAAAAACGTATTCTGTATAAATTTATAATTCTCAAAGTATCTCCTAAAATTTCAGTATTTTCTCTTATTTCCAACATCACTTTTATAAGAACAAGGTAAAAACTTGTTCCGAGGATCGCATTGTAAATAATATATAATAAAAAAATATGCTACGAAGCCTAGCCTAACACGAAACTAACAAAATCACTGCATTTCTTTGTATACCCTCTTTTCCATTGTGCCATGAACTGAACAAATATTATAGACTGCCGACTGCAAGCAATCCTGAAACTTATGCAAAGTTATTAAATCCCTCAGGTTGTTCTTCGTGTGGATAATATTTGTAATTATGTTATTTGTAGGAGATGCTGAGCGAAGAACTGTTAACAACATTTTAGATTCCTCAATGCCCAAAAATTATTATCAACATGAGTAGGAAAACTGTCTACGTATCTTTACATTAGTTCAACTTCATCAGGTCATTATGGAAGCTTGATTGCGATGAAAAGTTGACTTCTATGGAAGAAAATGTATGCGTGAATATTTGCTGGACATTGTATGCATTGGTAATTGGTTACAGGACTGGTACTGTGGAGGACTCTATTGTTTACAGTAATGGTCACCTTGTGTATGCATACACGCAATAAAATGCTTTGCATCGCAATCGCAAATGACGTCCAAGAATCCAAGACTATGTTAGTATCTTCAATAACTAGTTTTCCGTGATTTACCTTGGAGTTATAAAGTTAAGATACGTATGGAAGATTATATGAGGTAGGGATGAGTGGAAAATATACTTACTTACCTGTATTTTCTTCTCACCAAGTAAGCATTCACTGTATTCTTTATCAAAAAAATATATCTCGAGTCAAAGCCTGTATTCTTTAGTTCATTAAATTGCTCGCATATTTTACATTCAGTAAGCTTGACTGAAAAGACTAGATTATATTTTCGAATGTTGCAAATCGGTAAGGTCAAATGAATGGGGTCGGGTATATGTCATAGGTATACGTATAGTTAATCCACTTTTCCTTTCAGATAAAATATTGGCATTTGAAAATGTTGTGAAACAGCTCGCGTTAACAGAAAATTAAAAAGATTCTTAGCCTTGTTATCATATGAATGAGTAATACACATTGCTCCGAAAGTCGTTGCAGTGAGGTACCTGATAACGTTTGTTATTATTGATTCCATTAAAATTATAACTCAATCTTATTGGTTGGTACTTTGGCAAGAGTTGAGAAAAAAATAGTTCCGTCTGACTCGTGAATTCAGACGAAGATGTTTTTGCATTATAAAATTCCCATGTGAAGTCCAGAATCCAGTAGCCGTGGGAAAACAGTACTATACTAGACCAATGGAGCAAATAATACCAAGTTAATGTTATAGTTGGAGTTCTACATTGAAGCAAGGCAAGTACATAATGTACATGCAAGGGCATAAATGGAGCGTGGAATATAGAGTATGTATCGCAAAATATTGAATACTTTTAAATGAATACAAAATATATGCTTAATATGAAAGCAGATGCAAACGTCGTTCCTCCATTATCAACAAATTTAGACGAAACTGAGCGACATTTTCATATGGGTGCATAGTGCAAGTTTGCAACTGCATGCCCTTATCCTGCATGCAAGATAACCCAATTTACCAGAATGGAAAATGAAATGGTGTTATACTAGCATGCTTATGCTACCAATGTTTTAAGTGGTTTGTTGCATGTGATTTTATTGAGAATTGAGATTCATGTGAAATGATCAGTTTTTTGGGATATTTTGCATAGATTTTAGCATAGACTCCGACGAATAAGAATAATCAATACTTTGAAAAACAGTTACTAACAGTGTAGTATTTCATATCGCCACTTCCATATTCCATAGTACAGTAAACTTTTCATAAAAAAGCATCAAGAAATTCAACTACGTATGGAAAATTGACAATATCAGTTCAGAAAACTTGCCTGTGTCTAGGTTGATTCTATTTTTGTTTTCGCGTACGTAAAGGCTCTCTAAAAGAGTTGTATATTTAAGACATATTTATGAACATGGCGTTTTTAGTAATTATGAGCTATAAGACTAATACTGCAGGTCGACGACAGGTTTAAAATTCAAAACGCACACAAAGCTTAACTTATTCACGTGGAATATTCATTTCCGTTATCTGTTTCCAGCAATAGTGGCATATGCTTTACCAATAATTATTATCTGGGTGATATTTTAAACGAACGAACGCTAATAACAATAATTACTATTACTTTTTGTCGTTTTTATGAGATTTGTACTAAAACATTTACTTTATTGGCCCTAAACCATCGAATTCCTGTCATATATAATAAAACAACATCATTTAGACTTCAAATAAAGTTACACCATACTTGTAGCAGTTTATAAACTTTTAAATTAATGGCACAAAGTATGAATGATCAGATGGAAAAATTAGAAATTTATTGTAATACTGTAACTTTTTTTGCATTGACACTCCAACCAAGTCTTCCGGTAAAAACTCTACGCTGAGATAGCGTTCCAAACTTCTTCATTTCTGCAAGTTTAAGTACTTTTCCTGAATTCAAAATTCCCATCCACACGGGCAGCTTACAGTCAAATATATTTGTTTACTACTACTAATTAACAACAAAGTAAGGTCAAATAAAATCCTGAGAGGAGATTAAACTTAAAAAACACAACTATTTTTTTCGCATATAAGATTTCATCTCTGCACAAATATTTTACAATAGCGTCCGTTACGCCGTAATGTGAGCATAACATTTTACAATTCTAGTTTTATCTGTATTAGTATAGCATTTTTTTAAACAGCGATGTACGAGAATACACACACTACAATATGTAATTGTAGCATAGCACAATACATTCGGGCAAAACGAGTATATTCGACTGAAAAAGCAAATTCTACAAAGAGGTTTTTCAGTCCTAACAGGTTTAAAATCTCAATCTACATAACCTTTTCAGTCTGACTGTTTATAACAATGTAAGATAACATTTTTAACATTATATTACAATATTAGTTAATACACGCTCTTAACCTAGTGTCATTTACATTTTTTAAGTCTACAAAACTACAAATCTATACACATATTTTAACGTAAACGTGTATTATTGTTGGAGAATATATGTTTAAAAATTATTACAGTGGTTAAAGCTTTCCAAGCACTGAGGTTTGCTGAAATCCTCAGCTATATTGTGGCACTCTTCATCTAGCGTTTTACATAATGCATAATAATAATTATTTAATATGAGCTAATTGAGATTCTGCTCATTCTATTCATTTCAGGCAGTCCAATAAATGGGCTGAGGACAGTGCACAATCTTGTATAGTCGGAATCTAGCTGTGCATGGTAGTCTATTTGTTCGGCTTGAATTAGATTTTTGTTTTTTACCAACAGTTCTCCACAGCACTCAACAAAATCTCTGAAAAAATTACACAGTAAATAAAAAATTATATTGACTTGAATGCAAATACCAATATGCAGTTTTATACACTTAAAAACTATCATAAAAATATTCAGATGTCTGTGTCTGTGTATACCTGAAGATAGCTTTTAGTCTATTCATGTCATGGGTTGGATATTCGCTTTCCCTCTCAAAGAATGCTCTAGCGTATGCCAATGGGCCTTGATTAACCTGAAAATAAGCGTTTAATACAATATGCACTACAACAAAGAAAACCCCCAATTTTGTTACTTGATAACCCATACCTGCACACTGACTGATCCTTGAAGTCTCAACTGTATCCGCTTAATATCCTGTGAATGCAACTCGGACCGAAGTTCATTAACTCGTCTTTGCATATCATCAATAGCGACTACAATAGGGCTCAAATCTTCCTCAGTCGCCCCCACCACCCGCAAGCGGTTCACAACTGCCGGAAATGTGTATTCCGCTACAAAAATGAAAATTTTCTTTTTATACGATTTTCTAAACCTTGCAGAAAATAATTATATAAATATTGTATATTACTGGTGATTGTAGTTCTTCGTTTCCACTGCTGATGCACGGCAGCCTTATTGTCTATGCTAATCTTGTCATGAGTCTTCATCGCAAATGGCGTGTCATACGAAAATCTTTGAATATTTTGATGTCGACGGAAATCTTCTGACCAAAGCTTTCTTCTCGGACTTTCACTTGGCAATGGCGTAACGTGTGTAATTGTGGCATATATGTTGTCATCCTCAGCTAGCTGATCAATCTCTCCAGAAACAATTATTGCACTATCTGCTGCCTCTACTTTTTGGCAAATTTCTGTCAACGAGGTAACATTAGGCTCCTTGTAAACATAAATTTCAACAGGACGGTTAACATCTCCAGTTTTCTTTGGTTTGTAGAGCGCAACTCTGTAGTACGTTCCGAGGAATCTTTCGCGTTTATTCTGAATAAGGCTGCATGCCTTAGACATTTGACCATATGAGTGTTCCAATGCCGCGTAGTCTGACAACGACTCTTGGATATCAACCAGGATCCGGTAGACCTAAATACATAAAATGCAATTTATATTCCCGTTTTATAATCGTAAAAGCAAATAATAATAGCGAAATCAAATACCTCCAGCATTAGTTCGTATCGTTCAGACTTCAAACAAAGCGCCACACAACTCTCCAGTTTTTGAATGAGTTCTTCAGTATTATCTTCTTCCTCTGGCCAATCCTCTACTTCTTCAAATTCATCTTTCAAATTCTTTGAAATTCCTAACATTATCCTTTTCACTTCTGGTGTTGCCGTATGTCTCGCCAATCTTGCTGCAATGTGAAGCTCACAAAGGAGCGCTTCACTGTACCGCTTTTTTGATACATGTTCCTCCTTCAACGTGTCAAATGCTTCAATTCTTAGTTTTCCTCGTGCAAAATGGGAATAATAGTTGGCAAGTTTGAGGTTTAACTCAGGTAGTCTGTACTCATTGTGGCACACTTTCAAATTCCAGATCGAGTTAATAATCGTGGAAAGTCTTGTCGACAGGTCAATTGCACTGGACAACGTTCTGCTCAATTTCGGCTTATTATTCGTGTTGGAATCGTACGTATGAAGGCTAACGGTTTTATGCGGAATACCATTCTTGGGAGTGGATGAAGTTCCGTTTGTCATGTCGAATTCACTGACATCGATGAAGCTCAGATTCTCCGTTATCGACATAACAAAGCTAGATCGATCGTTTATGCTGAGATTTCTCTCCAAAACTTGAAGTGACTTGCGGAAGTTATGAATAAATACTCTGGACAGCTGCAGGGATGAAATGGCGAGAAGACTTTGAGTTGTAGTTCTCATCGGATCCTGGAGAAATAGTTTTGCTAAAATTAAAACACAAGCGTTGACCAGATACGAGGTTCCAAATCCGTTAAGGAGATTGCAAAACAGGTGGTAACTGAGGTCCTCATTTCCTAAAAGTGAAAAATTGCAAGGTGATATTCCGTGTGCATTACAGATAAATGATTACTGTATTATCTGATCTAAAAATAAAAACCAACCTTTGGCAAACACAATGGAAGCCAATTCATCAACTTTAAAGAGATTATCTAATGCATCTAGCATAGCTCTTGTGTCTTCAGACGTTTTCGCAACATCCAGCGTTGTTCGTATCACATCCCGCATTTCATTACACTCTCCTTTGCAAACACTCATGAGATGGGAGAGTGTATTCACAGATGTAAATGTCGCTTCAGTACTCAGCGTCTTCCAATCACTGACGGTGTCCAACGGAGGAGCATTGGTACCGGAACCCTTTCGCACTGAACTAGCCTCTTTTTCTGCCTTTCCAAAAGTATCCAGTCCTTCCCCTTCTGTCTTGGATGGCAACGAAGACCATTTCTTATTTGGTAGGAGGGATGTTCTTGGACTGGGTGGCATGGTTGGAGGTGGTGCAGCTATTCCAACGACCTAATTTTCAAATACACATACATGTTTTTAAACTTTTAATGTAACTTTACGTCATACTATCCAAAAATCTGCTAATTGTCGACATTTTAAGACCAATTAAAATCTACTAACTTTTACATTCTTTTTAGCCTGCTTTCCTTTATTTGAAGGATGATGATTTATGCATGGAGGAAGTGACCGACTACAATCTGGCTGAGATTGTCGAAGATATGCTGTTTGATTTTTACTCTGAACTTTATTAACATCGGTAGATTTGCTGCCGATGCAAAATGCTAGAATTTTTCTATTTTTACTCGAATGTGGACTTTTGGACCCTTGCGTTTCTCGGGCTGAAGCCATTTTACAACTGTCCTTAACAACAGGTTTTTGTTCAAGATCAAGATCAAGATTTGTTCTGAGACTAGCAATCGAATGACAGTAACAGTATGCTTTCATGCCAATCTATCTTTGCCAAACAAACCAATAGTTGAAACTCTGCTAATTTTTTTTACATTTAAGGGATAAAACTATCCCAACATAAAAACCACAAAGTGATAAGCTAACCTTTTTCCTTGTTATTGTGCTGTTCTTCCTTGCATTTGTGAAATGGATACAGGCCAGATGAACCATTTGCAGTAGCGAAGCTCGTTCACGAGGGGTGCTCTTATTCCAGAATATTTTCAGCCCATCCTTCCCCATATTCTTGAGAAGATATAAACCACTGACGAGAAGTTGACTTGTTTCCATTTCGTTTAGCTTGTCATACCGCCGTAAAACAACGTTGCTTTTGTCCACATCTGTGGTTGCACCAGACTGAGAAGGTTTACATGACACAGTATCAGTATCACCCTCGTCACTAGGCTCCTTCGTAAGAATGCTTTGACCGTCACTAACAATGGTAAAAATAATACATGAGCAAAATGGGTCAATATTTTGGCAATATACTTTTAGCCGGAATTAAAACGGAAGTCATATCTATTATTTATTCACTTACGCAGAGTCATTGGAAATATTCTCATTCACAATCGTTTCAGTTCCAGACCCGCAGCTTGTAGTGGATGGAGCAATGGATGCAGCTGGGTTGGACAATTTAATGGCTGAAATGGCATCTAAGTAGTCGCAGTTGCTCATGCTTCCGAAACTACTGCGATCTACACCGCTTCTGTCACCTCCTCCTCCAGTTATGCTTCCTGGTGTACTACCAGTTCCTCCATTCACATTCCCATTCCCATTCAGTCCAATCTGGTTAATACTCACCATGCTACAATTCTGACTAGCATTTCCATTCAGCCCAACTCCACTTCCTGGACTGCCTCCGCCGTTTGTCATGTTCAAACTAAGAGTAGAGCTTCTTGCTGACTCGGAACCGTGTAGAAGATGTTGTAAAGGTGCTGGAAAAATACCACTGCTTTCTCTGGAATGATTATGAGTGCAGTTGCCAGTTCCGTGATTATGACCATCATGACTGTGACCACTGATGCTTTTGCTTAGGGCAGCATGGACCAGTGTACTTGATGTAGAGGACAGCACCGTTGAAACAGATGAGCATCTTGATGAATGTGTCGCTACATTCATGCTGGAAATCCTGTGTAGGTTATCGCACACAACGCGAAGCCAAGGTATCCACATAGTAGACTTGGAACTATTTGCTTCGTGCTTTGACAAGCCGAGCATAATTGGCTTCAAAGCCAAACACCTCACATTCGAAACTTCTCCCAATCCACTCCTACATTGCTTCATTACAGTTGCAACCAGAAAGTGGCGTCGCGACCATGGAATGCTTTCAAGCCTGGTGTGATCTTCATCTCCAGAAGCAGCGTTAAGCTCAAGAAATAGAGGGTGTTCCACAAGTTTTTGAAGAAGGTAGAACTTGAAATCCTGAAGTTTGTGCGAATCTCCGGGACCAAAGCAGGCAAGGTAAGCGTTTATAACGGCGAACACAATATGCCTTTCCTCAATAATAGATAGTAGAGTTGAAATAAAGTCAACGAGGTTTTCATTGGCACCACGAGAAATGTCATGATCCGATTGACACCGTTGTACAACTTCGGATGTGAATAGTTGAATGAGCTTAACGAGTTTAGAGTCCTCTACGGGAATAGATATTTGGACACCTTGAACTGCGAACGACTTAATGATCATGGAAAAGATGCTCCTGGAATGTTCAAGGGAGGATGCTATTGTTGAGCCATCTCCTGTCTCGAAGAGATCAGTCCAAGAGTCGATTAGCACCTCAGACACTGTAATAAAAAAACAAAGACTTGTTTCATAAACGAAAATCCAAATTGTATTCATGTACCAAACCAATACAGCAAATAAAGTTAGCGATGTGCACCGAGAAATTCCGAGCATGTTCTAAAAATAGAACTATCAACGTGTTCAGTATTTCGGTTTATTTTTTAAATCGGATCACGACCGCATTTCACTCTTTTTCCTACATTTGTTTTTACACTTGGGCACAAAAGTTCTGGATTTTTCTCTCTCCAGAAAGTAATAAATATTGCACATCATGGACATGCCCAGTGAAGAGGAGGACGCCCATTATCGGGCAGTTTGCAGTCGTTTAACATTACAAGGCCAAAAGGAAGGATTTTTCAAGCAATTAGCGGACGGATTAGCATCCAATGTGGATTTCGGCGAATTTCTAAACATCACAAGTGACAAAGAGAGATTTAAAATTGTAGCTAACGCCTGCTGGGATAAAATTAATGCAGAGTCATTATTCCGAGGAAAGAATGAAGAAGTTTCGGTTCAAAAGCGATTGGAAGGGAACAAGTATTTTGAGAATAATGACCATAAAAAGGCTCTGTTATGCTACAGCCAAAGTCTTGTTCAGGCACCGGTAGGCCCTGAACTTATCAGCTCGTATACAAACAGATCGGCGTTATTGTTCAAGATTGGAGAGTATCAAGCGGCTATAGATGATGCAGAATTAGCTATAAGCTACGGCTCTTTGGAGGAAACAAAGTAAGTCCTATATGGACGTTTTTTGTCAAATTCATTCCGCTAATATTATAATGTTTTTTGAAAGGCACAAGTTGTACGAAAGGATGACATCATGCTACATCTCACTGAAAAACTACAAAAAAGCCAAAGTAACCGCAAAACTGGCGAAACATCTGGTCGAGAAGCATGATCCAACAAACGAGAAATTCTTCCAGAAATTGGGAAAGCATTCAGCAACCATTGACAAAGCATTAAAAGATTCTCCGTCAAAACCTTCAGATCAGAAATCTACTGCTCATGAGTCTCTTCCAGAAGGAATATCATTCACCCCTGGAAATGTATTTTCTCACGGCTCTGATAAGTTTGCTGTAAAATATGCTCCAGATTCTGGGAGATTTGCAATAGCAACAGCAAATATTAGCCCTGGTGAAGTTGTTCTATGCGAGGAGCCGTATGCAGCTGTCTTAAAAATTGAAAGGATGGGATCCCACTGCACCAATTGCTTTATCCGGTTCAAGGTTCCGATCCCTTGTGAAACCTGTTCTCATGTTGCATTTTGTTCCAGAAAGTGTCGCAAAGAAGCTCAAGACAGTTATCACCAGTATGAATGCAAAACTATGGCTTTAATGATGGGGTCAGGGATGAGTGCCAATGCTTACTTAGCTTTGAGAATTATTACGCAAAGTTCAGTTAATAAATTTAAAGAGGTAAATTTCTGCAATTCAAACTTCAGAAATAATTTCAAAAAAGTGATAATATTTAATTATTATACTGTAATTCCCCAATTATAGATATTCCCTGACTTGGTGAACAACCCTGTTAAAGTATTTTACGACCATAACGAAAAATTTGACACTACTTCTTACCAAAACATTTACAATTTGGGTGGTCTCGAACAGTCCCGGAGTCCGGTGGACTTTTACGAGAGAACTTTTATGTCAGTTTTCCTCACAAAATGTCTTCGCCTTAACCAATACTTTCAAATTAACTTGTTCCAAAACCCAAAACCAACGGAGGACGAGTTTATGATAGGCTCCCTGATTCTGAGAAATCTTCAAGTGATACAATTCAATGCTTATGAAGTTTGCGAGTTTCTTACGGAGAGTAAGAAGGATTTCAAGAAAACGACAACGGCAAGCATAGGCATAGCTATTTATTCAACGTCTTCCTATTTTAATCACTCCTGTGCTCCAGATGTCACTAGGTAGGATGTAGGATAAACATGTAAAATGAATAAGACTAGGATATATACCGGTTTGAAACATAGCCTTTGTATGTGATTTAAGGTATTTCAAGGGAAAAACCTTGATGGTGCAAACCATTAAAGGGATTGCAGCCGGCAAACCAATTTGTGACAATTATGGACCAATGTTCACAAAAATGGAGAGGAAAGCCCGTCTAAAGCAATTATCAGGTCGATACTGGTTTGCATGCAAATGCGTAGCCTGTCTAGAAAACTGGCCTTTGCTCAAAGCCGTCCCGGCAGAAATCGAGCCGAAAACTAAGGATGAAAAGAGAGCATTAAAGAAACTACAGGCGCTGGATCAACTTTTATTCGATGAAGGCATGAAAGCCATGGAGGCTGGAAAACCATTACCTGCTTTACACTTTTTCCGGAAGTTCGTCGAAGAAAGTGAAACCATATTGCGCTCGGTTCCGAAGGCAAAATTTTGCCCATACAAACCAATCTTGTTAGCACAAGAAGGAATGAAGCTGTGCTTATGCGGTTTGGGGAGTGTACATATAACTGGGGATTAAAACAATAAAATAATGAAATAAAGAAAGCCTAAAAAACTTACTTGTCTTGTTACTACTAGTTAGGTTGCTTTTATTGTTAGACGCTGCTCCATCCTTGCTGGCGCTGCTAGATAGAAACCTTAATCTGACGTATTGCTCAATTATTGACTCCAGTCCAGCCTCGATAAGCGTATGAAATGCGAATATGAGGAATTTTAAAGCTGCAGTGCCAACATTGCGCGATATCGCGGCAACGTTGCAAACTTGATTAATTATTGTAGGAAAAAAGTCACGAAGTGTGGCAAGGTCCATGGACTCCAGTGCTCGGATCGTTTTAATTGTTTTCTCATCATCGCAATGTTGTAATTTTCCTATTGGGTAGCTACTTTTATGTAGATACTTTTCCGAATGAGCAAAAAATGCCCCGAGGCAACCACATTTTGTCCAGATGGTAGAAATTAAATTGAGCTTTACCGACATGGTGCACTTATCCAGCCAGTTTATATCAGGACCGGAGTACTGAAACATTTAGGAGGGTCATTAGAACAATTAGTATTATTTGACATTATTTATTACAGTCATGCTAGAACATGTATTACGGAAGGTGTGAACTAGTAGAACATCTACTAAGAAATTTCTAGCAGTACTGATTGTGAAACTGATAAGAAGGGAAATAGAATAATTATCTTTTCCTTTAATGTGGAATGAACAGATTTGTGTCTGTAAGTGTATTTTTTGTTAATAGGAAAGATTAGTAATGGATTAGTACTTCAGCAGTTTAAAGATTGCTACCACACATTCAAACAATTCAAACTCTAAGCAACTTCATTTCAAGCCACTCATCATCAACACATCGCTACTCTCATTTACGGCATCAATTATCCTCATTATAGCCACACAAGAAGAATATAATGCACATAGACTACACAGATTCGTTTCAAGTCCGACAGAAATCAAAGAGTTTTCTTTAGAATTTGTCCAGAGAAAGAAACACGGCATCTCCAGCAAAGATATTACTGGACAGAGGAATCAACAACTACGAAGAATTGCGCAAAAAGTTTTACAGAAACTTTCAGCAAATAGATAAATAGCATAAGGACATATAAGTAAACAGCAGAATATATTTATAGAATTTTTTCTGGCATTTTTCGAAAATGTTGAGCCCACTTGCCTGCACCAAAGTTTGCCGTTTGCTTTTGCGAGTAATGTTGAGTAACTGTGGCAGACCGCTTTGACCTACTGCTACTTCCTCGTCCTTTTCAGTCTACACATTTACAGCACGTTTATTGAGCAAAAAATTGTTTTAGTATCAAAAGATCATCATATACACGCGAAAGGGTATTAAAAAGATGATTACATAGCGGCTTTCTTCTTCCTTCTAATAATGTACAATGTTCAACTCTTAAAAAACATGAACTTGTGTACATTGGCTATTTTTACGAATGAAATTCCTCTTGTACAACATACCCCAAAAAATAACATGAGGTTTGTATTGAATGTGTGTAAAAGTTCAAATAGAAAACCTATCATTAGCATCATCCCCTTTGACAAAAAATGCCAATCCGCATTTGTATATTTGCCAAAACACAGTCTCATCTTAATTGGCGTGTGTAAAAACACGGAACAATCTGAGAAAGTTTTTTCCCATGTTCAAATATTTGTGCTTTTATGCAAATCCTCGCTAATGAGCTTAACCCTCATTATTCAATTCAACAGGAGACATATCACATCTTTCCAAAACAAAGATTGAGTATACAATATATAAAGAGTTTTTAAAAAATGCGATAATTGAAACTGAAAGTGAAACAAACAAATGAAATAATTAAATGTGTAATTGTTTGTCTAACCGGCTTGACAAATATCAATAAAAAAGTATACATTCTAAAATACCAACAAACCAATACGACACCTGAGCAGGCAAGACTTATTCAATAATCGAGTTTCGAAACTTGACAAGAGGACGTAAAACAGACATGCTTCAACTATTTCATATTTATATACTTCTACAGTGACTACTTACGCGTGGCATTTTGTCAGCAATAAAAAAACGAGCATGCAAAACAAAAGAGTAAATTGCATCAATCAAAATCTACTCACAAATTCACAAGTTGCAATATCATTCAAAAATGTACTACAACTACTGCCGCTACTTGATTTAACAGCAATAAAAAAATATATACAGAGATGGAAACGATTCTCATGCAGGCATCTCCAATCAACTCGAAGAAAACAAGAGGTTAGGTAGGTTATTACTACATACACCATGCAGCGATTGAGACAATGCCACCTTGTCAAGAATGCAGATCAACATAAAAATTACTATTCATCAAAAAAAATATACATAAGATAAAATATCATAAGGACTTGACTTCTATTCATCAAACAAGTATCGAGTATCGAATCGAACGAGAGAATAAATAAAAAATGAGAGGAGAAAGTTTTTTTTGCCCCTTGCGAAAAAAACACATCTGATTGATTTCTTAGCAGACGCAAGAATCATGCTTGTTTCGAGTAGACAGGAGGCGGAAAGCCGCGCGTGAACAATTAAAAAGGGTATACGGTTATTTTATTTAAAAAACCAAAATGGGCTTGTCGTGCGCACTCGAATTTATTTGCGTGATTAGCTCTATTTAAATTCAGCGGCAGTTTGTAAATTACGTAGTTATCTCATCTATAAAAAAATTGGTTTGCATGCATTATCGGTAACGGTTAAACAAAATAATCTTCAAACGAAATGAAAAGACGGATTAAAAACAAACGGGGAAAAACATATTATGTGTGGGATGTATGGTGGGATTTTTTGTAAGGTTTCCTATTGAAAACTGGAAGCTATTCTTATTGAATTATTAGCTGTCAATTTTCAAAAGGTTTCTTTCATATTGTTTCAGCACACAGCCTACGCTTATTAATAGAAACGAGGTAGAACAAAGACAGGAAAAAAATGCTTAATATTTCATTACCCCTCGTCCCAGCCCTAATGGTTGAATTTGTAGATAGCCAGATGGCAAGGTAGAGGCGACCGGAAGCATATGCTCTCCTCCGATGAAACGATATTTGTTGAGTAAAGGTATCCACGAATAGCCTACAATGTTCTCTACAGGTTTTGTCTTATTCTTGTTGTCGAAGGAGCACGAAATATGGAAAAACTGGAAGAGAAGGTGAAGTCTCGGATCGAGGGCGACAGGGAGAGAGAGTTTGATTTCCGTGTACCAATCCGGATTGGATCTGTGATGTAACACGTACGTCGCTATACTCCCACCCGTGGGATGCTGCTCTAAGGCTGAAAAGTAAGGAAGGATTTTTGTACAGATTTTGCGTAGGCGTTTCATTACCGGTGGAAGTGTAAACATCACTAATAGAACGATTTTGAAATGAAATGTCAGAGTTGATGTAAAGAAACAAAATAATGAACTTGAGTCTAGTAAGTTGTGGGCATGTTTGTGTGGGAGGGCTAATATAACAAATATAATGTCATTATTAGCTGTTGTCTACTTACGACTAGCCTCGATGTCATCCTCTGTCCGAAGAAAAACCCTACAGAGAATATTTCTTGCTCGAATCTTGCCAGCTACATGATTCAGATTGAGACTAATAGGGTATACATAGAGAAGGTGGACGAATTTGCTGAAATTGTCGATGGAGTTGATGGGAAACTCGATCACGTTGGGAAGGGATGTATTTTCTTTTGTCTCAATTACAGCCATTACTTCAGGTTTCATTGTGTCAACTACGACTTTAAGAGAACCTGGGACGACAGTTAGCTTTGCTGCCTTTTCAGGCTTTTTCATGTCTGCGAGAACTTTTAGCATTTCTTCTTCTGTCGATTTCTCATGTTTGTAGAATGGACTAAAATGAGTTTCGGGATCGAGAACGTATTCAGAGGTTCCGCCAATAGATCTTCTGAAGAGGCAACGGGACGACCAACAGAGGGGCATGCGATATCTGGAAAGTGGATTTATTCATAGCATAATATACATATATCCGTGGCGTGACTTTCGAACTTCGTTAAACCCATTATCTCACCTTTGCTCAGTGGTAAAGAGAGGGGAACTTGTGATACTTTTTGACAACTTGCACCCAATTTTTCCATCTGGGTGACTTCGAAGATATGCCTCCCAATCTGTGGCTTGAAGTGTTTTTTCTACCCGAAGCACTGCGAAAATTTGATCGTTTGTTTCGCTCACACGGAACTGACCCTAGTTGTCATTAAATTCAAAAGCATTAATGTAAATTTACTATTGTGACATTGATATATACACAAGCTTGCTCATCTCTACCTACCCCAGCATTCCCAACGATGTTTCCTTCACTATCCACTGTAGCGTGAAAATCTTCAGAGATCTTTTTCCCATTTTTGACATCATACAACGCTAAGGATAAATAATATGGCTCCACAGGAGAACCTGTCTCTGTCTTTAGACGAAACTCAACAGTCTCGATCCGTAATGTAAACAATGTTATTAAAGTTCTACTTGTTGGCATTAGTATTTTATTTTTAGACATTCCTACAACTCCAGACGAACACGATAGTGTGGATGATCTGGAAATGTCTGGTTTACTGCTGTGCCTTCCGTTTACTTCATGAGATAGGTCCATCTATCAAATGGATACATATATAGTTCGAAGTTAGCACTTTAAATTTTTAAAATAAGTTTATTTCGAACTTAGAGATCTTAAGAAGTTTAGCGATGTCGTAGTATGCTTGTAAAAATGATGCATGGATGCTCATGAATTATTATTTGCCAATTTTGAAAGTGCATCAATGCATCCTAACTCATTCAAAAGTACTTTAGGTCTGCGGTGGGTACAGTAAATAATTAGATCAAGTACGAATGGTGAATTAGGCACAACGTAAGAGACATTTTACGCGAGAAATATGACGTGCGTGCATTAAGTCGATGACCATTATCTTCTTCGACTACAGAGACAGCATGTTTTTCAAACCAATTTCTACAAAAAAATACCACAAAAACGTCTCAAAGTCGAGCAGCGTACATCAAATGTACTAAAATTTATTGCAAAGTGGGGAAAATTCATGAGCATTTCTCAACATTTACCTTGTTAAAAATATAGTTAAATTCGGACGAAAAATGGACCTCAAATGGAGAACTTTATTCTGAAAAAATGCTCGTAGTATGTCGAAATTAGGCTGAAAATTTCACTTTCTTTCATTTTTTCTATCACAACTCCAACATACAATTTTTAAAGCAATATTTGATGCACTTGAAGAAACAATGTTGTTTTTTTTGTCGTCAGCAAAACACTAATTTGTGAAAGATGAAATGTGACAGCAAGTAGTGTAGTGAGCATTGCTTTACACAAACTCATAATTAGTTCTGAATGCGACGGTTTCACCTTCGAATGATTTAGAGCAGTTGGAAAATGAGAAAAATATGCTAATATATCGCAGTGGTTTAATTATTCTAAAAATTTCTAGTGCCATAGTGCCATATTACATTGTTTCACAAGCGAAAACAACAGAAAAACATGCCGAGAGATTATTATGCATGCATTTGTCATTGTCATTCCAACTTAGCGCATTAAAATTCAAGCAATCTTTTAATAATATTTTGTTAAACTTACTTTAATCCGCTTTTTAGTCCATAACCTCCTATTTTGAATAAATCCCAGCGCCTATAATAATCCCGGCAAACAAAACCCGCAACCAAATAATTTAATCTAGTAGGTAATTCTTCAATTAAAATTGGGTAAAAATAAAATAGGGTAAGCATTTCAACATATCCGCATCCACTTTTAGTGCAAACCCAAATCCTTATAATCACATTTGACAAAACGACGTTAAAAAGCATAAAAATACCACATTAACATTTCAAGGCATAATCATACATATGCATAAAAAATACCTAGGGACTAGTGATGACATGATATGATGAAAACAACCTTTGTTGATCCTGTGAGATGTCATATGTCATTCATTTTAAATTATTTTCAGTACGTCCCTAGTCGTTTCGACAACATCCTTATGATCTTATGAACCTCCCTTGTACAAATTACGTAAACTCTCCATTTAATAAAGCCCCGCTATCATCTTTTAAAAAAGAGCAACAGTTACATTTCCCCGCAATTATTTACAAAAAGGTGTTAACCAAAACTGTACATTTTCAATTAAGCCCACTTGAATTAAAAGATAGTTCCGCAAACACCTGTAATTCAAATCCAAAACGATACAGTACCATACTTGTTTTTATCACAAGCGGTAAGTAGCTCTCCCTACTCCCTTCAAAGTTAAAAAGCAATAGAAAAACAATTTGTAAATCATAATTTGTATTCCGAGCATACAATGGAGTCCTCAACATTACCATCATCATTTTCTCAGGTTAATCAGACAGGAAAAAAAATCAACCGTCAAGTTTATATAGCAAAGCTGTTTATGGTGCCTCCAGCTACTCATTAGTATTTCTACACTTTTTCTCTTTATAACGCCTCCACGCACCGACTCACTTTCTGTCTGCTTTTTTACTCTGTACAACACTCATTGAAAAGTTGACAGGAAAACTGGTCACTATTTTAGAAAGCATCTTTTTTACTGTTTAAATATTAATACAGAGTTGATTTTTTTAATGGCCAAGCCTAACCCAGAAGGAAGTTCGTGAATGAAGATGACTATCTACAATCATGATGGTTACTGGTTGCGAACATTTTTTTTCAAAAAACAACAACACAACCGCAAAAACCAAACATTTTTTATGCTCTTCTGCCATTTTGAAATCGTACGTGAATGGGATGCGTATAGGTCGTCGTCAATATAATGGAGTGGTTTTCTTTTTCATGATGTAAAAAGTGCAATAGATCAACCTAAGCTAATAATTACGTGAAATAAGGAAAAAATGGCGGTACTTACATCCACCCTTTGAAATAACTGAACAAGATTCCTGGCACGAACCACATTGTCGGAAGAAGCCAACCCCGCCGATTTATCATAGCACCCAAGCTCTACACAAACAGTGTAAAGGTCACGCAACAGTCCTCGTCTCTGCTCCGAGTGGACTATAAGTGAGTCATTGATGGCCAACTTGTTATCCCCAAACCAAACGGGGTCAGCCTCGCCTAAATCCACCCTGCAAATGAACTCCCTCCCGGCTTCGTGGCACCACGCGATGAAGTAAAATCTTTCGTCTGCGTCATCCCATTTAACTTGTACGTAGCGATCTCCGAAGCTATCCTCCTTATAGTTAACTCCCAAACGGCCTTCCAGAGCAATGCCAGCTTCATCCAGCTCGATCCCTCTACTTTGGCAGGATACACTCCAAAACCATGGTGGAGGTTTTGTGGGCGTCTCACCTCCGTTACCCTCTTCATTTGTACTGTCATCATTATTACATTCCGTGTTTAGAATACTTGTACTGGAGCTAGTGGACAGATGAGTTGGTTTCGGGATTAGGTCTTTGCTTGGCACATTTAAAGCGGACGTAGAGTGAATGATCCCGTTCTCGTGAAATCTCCCTATGAACGTGGACCGGGCTTCTAGTTTTTGCTTGATCAGTCTCAAATCTTCGTCATCGTCGTCGTCATCGTGGGGATTGGCTAGCTCTAAAAATGGGGTTGAGTAAGTGCGCAGACATTCCTTCACGAAGAGATTATTGTTGTCTTCCAGGTCGTCGCTGATGTCATCCGAACTGCTGCTGTTTGAGCTGCTCGTGTCAAACTCGCTGGACTCGTTTGCTAGTCGTCGGATGACAAACAGTTTTTTGGTTGAATATTCCGTTTCAGGGGTGCAGTCCACCAGAAGGGATTTATTCTGCGAAAAAATTGAGAAAAAAAATCCTTAGAGGAACACAAATCAAAGTTTCTTTTTCATTCATTCTCCTCAACATCGTAGCTCAGGTGCCATCATCCATTTCAATGAGGCACCTATCTAAAATCCATATGCATAACATTTGGGGATGATTCATTATACAGAAAATGTTTCTCCCCTTGTATGTGTATGAGAGAGATGTAATCGCACTTTACTGAATGTTTTGATGAAAGATACCTTGAAGGCAGGCTTGTTTTTCTGTAAATTAGGTATCACACCAAATCACATTTCATTTTTGCACTGATGCCCTCACCATTTTCAACGGTGTCTACATGCACTCACTTTGATCAAGATCAAGTTTTCCCTTAATTTTCATTTCATTCCGTATACCCTTTCTTACTGAAAGGGGAAGTGATGATGAGGTTCAATTCAATGAAAAAGGGCAATTCACAATGATGAGGTGTAATTTAAAGAGCAAGATTATTTGCCAGAGATTATACGATGATTATTGGTACTCATTAATTTGATTTGATAATCAAGACGCACACCCGTCAGCTGACTTTTTGGGCGAATGCATTGAAATCTGATACAGAATCTGAAGTACACCGCCTCCCAAAAACACTGGGAAGGAAGCTTAGTACAAATATTTTTAATATGGTCACGATCGATCAGAAATCCGGTTTTGGTGATTAGAAAAAAGTTATAATTGCTATTTTATACTTAATATGCAATTTCCTCCTCTTTGCTGCTCTCCTTTTTATATATTTTTCACCTTGCATTGTATTGCACACGCACCTTCTTCATCCCTCCTTATCATTTCTATTTATTTACAAATCAAAAGACATCCCCATCAAGCGAATCATGATTCATGCAACACACAACTAAAGTGAGTTATGCGTTGCAGAGATCGATTTCTAGAAAACAAAACGACAACAATGCACATCTAGCTAGCACATACATCAGGTAACTTTTCCTGTTCAAAGTGATTCGTTGTTCCAACAACTTTTGCAGAGCTCATTTTGCATGTTACAAAATGTACCAGTATTTTATCTCTGAGTGAGTTCATACATCACTACAAAAGAATATGTATAGCAAGCACAAAATAAATAAATAATTGCTTTCTTTCTCTTTTCTATAACCGATTCGCAAACAAAGCACGCAACAACAATAAACCATTCAAAGTATGGGAGTTTATTGGCGAGGTGAAATCTCTCTGGACAGTTATTTCATTCAATGTGTCACCATTTATTTTACACTGATTGCACGCTACATTCTCACAAGCTATCAAGTTGTTTACTGATATAATAATCAGGAAGGAGCCTGGTCATTTGTGTCTGAATGTGTACGTGATGTAGATTCGAAAGATGGTTGATCAGATCATTTTGCTTTTTTATTCCTTTCTTTTTATCATTCGTTGCATATCAGGATTCGTGTTATGCTTACATTTGTAATTTAGCATCAGCATCATTGCATGCTTACAGCGTGTTAACATAATGATGATGAGATGAAAAGGAGATGGCGACTCGATGATTTTCTTTTGAAACATGAGAAGTTTTACAGGTGTATATGTTGCATGCAAATTGTCACATTTCAAAACATGACGGTTCACATGAATTGATGGGGATTTGATAATGACAAAAATTGCCAAGATGTATTCATTTGTCAGCAGGAAATACTCCGTGAGGGGAAGGAAAGGAAGGAAATCGAAGAAATAATATTTAATACTGTACAATTATGGATGTTTAGGCAAAACTGACAGTAAAAAGTTTTATGACAGGTAAATAAGGTACAATGTCGCTGCGATTAAGGCAACTATCCTGCACAATAATCAGCTTCAGGGTTAATTACTCTGAAGGAAACATAAAATCGAGTTGGTTAGATTTACTCTGATATATATTACCTCGCTTGGTATTATTTAATTAATGTAGGTAATTGCTATGTAGTCGT
>JAHZNA010004942.1:0-25036 GCA_027743935.1 Sinodicranocentrus sp. ZH6 | reverse complement strand
CTTACTCCATGCGGCATGCTTATTACATCAACCATGCCGGCATTCCAGTAGGTTCTATTTACTCTATGACTTAACTATTACATGATGCTATACCTCTACAAGTCCGCATCATCACAGTATCCAACTTGTCTATTATTCCTTCACTATTTTTTCATGTGTTGCATGTTATGCACATAAACACATTGACTGTGGCCACTTTACATATAAACTACATTTTATATCGTTTCGTTGGTCTTGCTTTTGGGGCATTGTGAAACCTGATAATTTCCCAGAGAAGCTAATTAATACGAAGGAAGCATATATTATTCTATTGAAAGCAAAATACGCATACAGCATAATACGAATCGTAAACAAATGATAGTATTTATAATAATTAAAAATTAAATAAGCTCTTCATCTTCATATATAAAGTGAGACGGGTAGGTATTTATTTGAAAATTTTGCCATTTATATGAGTGTGTTGACAAATTGAAAATCATTTTGAAATGCTTGAAAAGATTTCTATATGGGTCGTAGCACCCGTCTTAAACAAGAAGCACCTGCCATTCATCCGGGTCTTTTTCTTTCACTGCATCACATTGAAACGGAGGTCGTGGTAATTTTGGAATAACGAATGGCTGCAGCATTCCATTCTTCTGAATACATGGCATAGAACCACAGTAGATAGGAGGTCCCAAAAACCCAGGCTTATTACAAGCGTCCTGTGATCGCCGTATTTTGAATGTTCTTTCATCAACTGGACACCTGATCGGATATGGCGTTCCAAGGTAGAAGAACGGGTCTGGTAAAAATTTGTCCGTTTTGTCCAAATAATAATCGCGATAATTTTGACATCTCTGATAAAACTTTTGCAGCTCCAATCTTCTATTAAAGTCCACCCCGGGACTGCGAATGTTAGGTGTTTCGCTAATTTTCTTTGAGCCGCATGCTTTCTGAGCTATAGCCACATCTGGAAAGGGAGTGAAGTCGCAAGGCATCCGACCATAGGCAAACTTTGGTCGAACATGACGTGTCATCAGTTCTTGTCTGAAAATCCGAAAGTGCTTTTGGGTAGCTCCACCATATGTATTTCCACAACTAGTGCTTACTCCAGGGAGATGTCCCTGATAGCCTGGCATTAACACTGGTGGGATATAATCTCCCATATAAGTCGTCACTACGACTCCTTGACGGAATGGCATAACATCTTTGCCAGTTCGGAGGAGAGAAATTGGTTGAGTCCCAGCCGGAACGCCATTATAAGGCAGGCATGGATAACAGGCGTTGCACGACATTGTTTATAGGTAGGTGAATGTGAATTGATAAGATCTGACAGACGGTTACTACCTGCTAACTCTAGTGGAAAGTGTGATGTAAATAATAATTTTTCTGTGAGGATCAATCTGACAATATGAGATAACGTCTATATGTATGTTGCTTTTTATTTCAAAACGTCGCAATTTATTCATATTCTTAGCATTGGAATGGTTTACGTTTACTAAATTCACAATAAGTAACCATAGTGCATGCTTTCGCTTATGCTGTCGCCAGCATGGGCTGCATTCACTTCAACAGGGTGATCCGATGCAAGATGCAGATGCAGCCCTCTTCTGCAACAATATATTTATGTCAATTGGTGATTGTTTAAAGCCATAATTTCAAGAAAGATAGTTCGGCTTCAAATGTCAGGTGGTTGTTTTAAGAAATTGCACATTTGTAAAGACATTTGTAATCCCGTAAATCCTGATTTTGTACGCATAATGTATCGAAGATTTTCACAATTTATGTATAATTAGATGTTTCTCAAACCAGAATTTAACCCTTTATGACATAATACAGTAGACAAGCAACTTGTTTATCCAATGTACAATTATCCTGATTATGATAAGAGTTCGCAGTTCACCACCGATCCAATACTCTGAATATTAGTAAGGTTAGTATGCCATTCGGTTCCTGATTGTGATTATCCTGATCCCTTCTCTTCTAATAAATGCTTTTAACAGTTCATCAGTACCAAATATGGGTCGCAATCGATATATACGGTCACGGTCAGACATGAATAATTTCGGAAAACACTGGCATGACTGCTTATTATGTACCAAAAATGTTATTACGAATAATATTTAAAGACTTTCCACAAGTATATAAAACGTCAGAAGCATAGTCCATTTTTATCAAGTAATCTAAGAAGCGACCATGAAACTTATAATAATAAAACACGAAGAATACTGAAAGTGGTAATAATATCAGTCGCCACAAGCAAGCAGATGCATGAAGTGTTCACAGGATTTCAAACAATATTCAAAGTGCGTAATATGTGGGTGGTTTACGCTCAACTACATCATAAAATATTTACAAACATTTGCATACATATAATATTCAAAAAAATGCACAAATCCACCTTCACAATGTTACCTACCGATCTAGCGTGACGTGAAGATGAGCATGTAGCACATTGAACGTATATTATTATTACTAAGACTGCGAGTGTCTGTAGTTCACATTCTTTTTTTACCAAAGCCTTTTCAAGTTTTACACATATAGGTAGTCTGCAAGGTGTTCTTCACATTTTGATTTTTCTCAAGTTCATTTAACTAACCAAAATCCCGTTGCGTAAGCGCCGCTTTCGTCTTCTCAAGTTGAATGGATTTTATGCAGGGATTGTACTTTATAAGAAAAAAGGAAATTTAATGACAACATGTCCCGTACATTACCGATGAGTATCGTGTATTAGTGCAATATGTAACTTCATATATTTATTCATAGTTATCAGCCATAACGCTGTATGAAAACTGTTAACAACTTCTTTGTCGACGAATGAACTTCATTTAAATGCTTTAAAACCTCTTTGTATTTCCTCAACTTCAAGCATTGGAGTTAGCATAGCATATGGCACAAATAAAAGAGATATCAGGCGCACTATACGGTACACACAATGATGATGACTCTTTTCAAAACTTTTTCTTCTTCGTTTTCTCTCTAATCAGAAAACTCCCGTTTTGTTCTTGACAGTGAATCGTTATCCGTACTCTCTCACGAAACTCATCATTTTCTTCAACTGAATATGATTGCCATTTGCAAACATATACAATGCAACATTCAATCCTCTGATGTACGCCATGTCACGTAGATTGTGTGAAGGGAGCATTGTATGCTAAAAAGTGCTAGCACAATGGTGAGCATAGATGTAAAAGTAGGTTTTAAAAATACGTGTGAGCGAACACCTTTTTCCTAGTAAGCATATTACGAGAGCTCATAATTTACTCTTGTCAATATAAAAACTATAAAGCAAAGTCCTCCTCCGCTTGCACTCCGTGGGTTAGTAAAGGGAAGTCTTGTTTAGTGATTGTGACGATGATGATGATGCTGATGATGAACAATGAACTTGAAACAAGTCAAGCCAAGGCTATATATTTAGGAGGAGTAGGGAAAGAAAGTTATCACACGATTGTGAAATCTTTAGCTGTCAACACAACCTCTCCAAAGTAGGAAAGTATACGTGAAATAATTTGTCAGTTTTGATAGTGTTTTTTTAAAAGAAAAGAAATATGATTGGTGACTCGTGTGGTGGTTCCGGAGCCTCTGAAAAGGCTACTACTTGTTGCTCTCCACAGTATAACAAACAACCGCAAAATCCGTCAAGGACGACGAGGACAGTATTTTATTCTGCCACTAACTCCCGTAAGCAAAACAAATTTCTTTCGAAGTTTTTTTTTTGAAAAATGGGATTATGATAATTTTTTAATGTATTTTGTGCAGGAATGTTCAGTGCGCAAACGTCGTCGGCTGGATCTCGTAGCAGTAATGAAATCAGTGCAAACGCCGGTGGTAATTCTTCAAGGATGTTTGTGAGAATTCGATTACAAACGTAATTCGTTAGCTGAGTGTGCATGTTTGTTTGTAAATTATAAAGAGAATTATTATGAGCATCAACGCTGGATGTGCAATCGCAGATTTATATTTTTATAAATTGCATATTAACAAATCAATTTTTTATAACCTTTTTATACCAAAAATGTAACTTTATTACATTAGACATGTGTGTTTTATTTAAATAGTCTTGCTTTAAATGGACGTGGTAATAAAAACGATGTTCAATACCGGGTTCAAGGGTAACTGAAATGTATAAATTACAATGAATCCTGCTATTCAAACAAATTAGGTATATAGATATTTTGAACGGTGGGAGGGTTACTAATCTAATCATAAGTTTTTATTTAAAAAATGCTCTCGAGGTAATTAATGTATATTTATGTGAAACGGAAAGAGTGTGCATGTACTTACCTTTAAGGCGGATTTTATTATGCCTTCTAGACATGCTACAAATAAGCTGTTAATGTGATAGAAATGATTAAAATAATCGGGATCAAATTAATTTAAACTATTTGAACACGATGTAATATGAAAGTATAGTTATACTTAATCTATGATGACGACATTTGTAATTATTTTTTGTTTTATTGATTAACTAAAATAAGATCATTTTTAATTAAAGCACACACATCCACTACCCACAAGCAAACTTTCACGTCCATTACATTGATCATTCATTGACTACTTATCAGTACACAGTACACCGCCACAGATCTATGGTATACGCGACGCATCAAAAATAGATAAACAAATATCTCTATGATACTTCATTCACGGCAAATTATTAAAAATAGCGACAAAGTATATTGAACTTAGACAATTAAAAGTTTATATAGTTCATCTGAGATATTGAAAGACAAGATAAAACTCCGAGTTCAGGTTTTGGCATTTTTTCCGACTCACTCGACATAAATCATGTTATTCTGGAGGTAACTCCTCATGAAGCCGAAACATTACTTTTTAAAAAAGCCAGATTACATAAAGAAACGAATTCAACGATATAATGAGCGACACAAATATCGGAGGTTTACTCCAAACGGAAACACAGATCACCACGAGTGCAAAAGAGCAGACCCACCACCACCATCACCATCATCATCATCACCACCACAATGCCGACACTTTGCCTTTCACAACTCCATCTGGGATGGATGCAGCGGATCCCAACACCCAAAATCAACTTCCAAAGGAGGAGGAGCATGAAAAATCCGAATCATCGTTAGTAGGACCTCTGGGTCAATTTATATTTTCAGATAGCGTGAAACGACTGAAGACCAACCAGTCGAGAGTATTTCGTATGGATGAAATGCCATTTATAAATCAATTCTGTGCTCGCTATCAGCAGCCGTCAACTACAAACGTATAAATGTTATCAGCATGATATGTACCTTATCACATAAATAATGCAAAAAAATCTAACTAAATACTGTAAATATTAGACGCCATCATTTGCCCGAGGTCACATGCCTGGCCATATTCCCCTCACGAGTTTATTTCATATGGAGTCTAACCGTGAAAATAAGGGACCCGAAGATGACGGCTTGGAAGACGCCGATTTAACTGCGGCAGATGGTATCATTCGAGTTAGGAAAGACCGTAATCAAAAGAAACAAATAGTTCCTTCTGACAGTTTAAAAATTGTGAAAGGGGAATTCACATTCCCACACAGGTTCCTTCTTCGCTGACAATCGGATAATTACTAAAGCATTTTCTTCATTAAAAAACAGATATTAATAAAAGGAATTTATTTTCATTTACAAGGACATACAAGCCTAAGTGCCAAATTGCCTTTCGAGTACCAGCGGGTCAAGTGCCACAAGCAGTGATGGCGGAAAGACTTCATCGGATATACAAAAAGACGGATATCAACCTCGTGTTGCAAACCTTAGGAATAGAATTATCTGACTTAATTCCACCTCCAAACTATGGAGAAAACAATGAGCGCTTCTACCAAGAAATGATGTTCCGGAACAGGACAAAGATAAATGGAATCGATAAACGAGAAGTGTTGGCTAACGGAGGAAGATTCAAACAGTTCAGTATACTTAAGTCATTTAAAATAACAGAGCTCAATATATAAAGCAAAGGATAAATGAGTTTATAAAATTCCAGGTATCGAGGCGACTCAGATGAGGAAGAGGAAGGAGCGCATATTCATAAAGCTGATGCAGACTCCAGTCTAGCCTCTTCTTCAGCATCAGAAGGTTCAAAGTCATCAAAAAGCTCAACAGATCAAGGCGAAGAGGAAGAGGGGGGACGGAAGAAAGCGTCGATGCATCCGTTTATTCAAAACAAACCTCCATTCCATCCGCAGTTTCCTCTGAGCTATTTTGACAATTCAGAGTATAATATTCGAAGCGGTGAAGATTGGTGTAGATTAGGATGGGATGAAAAGGAAAAAAGATTTTATCCTCTTCCCGGTAAAGCCTTTTTACCATTGCCTCTACCTCTGGATAAACGTGGTCAAGTCAGGGCTCCGTCTGAGGCTACTTTGGAGGAAATCTTGAGGAAAACCCCGAGATTAGAAAAGTTCCGGTCATGGCTTTTACGGGAAAGATTTAATAGACAGATTAGAATGGTGGGGTTAGATCCCACGAAACGTAAGTATAGATATTTTTGTATGCATGAGATGGGAAGTAAAATAGTTAGCTGGGAAATGTAAATGTGAATGAAATCCTGTTTGTCTACTTTCATAGTTAACAAGCATGTTCCACATGACGCCGAACTGACTTTAATAGCGAGGCTTGGAAGTACAGTTGAAACAATGGCATCTTTATCTGATGACTCTTTACAGGAGGGTGTTCCAATCATTAAAAAGTTTTCCAAGCGTATCTCAAGGTTTCAACCCGAAGTTGAGAGTTCTGTGGAAGTTCAGTCGGTACACTCCGATGACAAGAATGCACTTGAAGAGGTCCAAGATAATTCAAATTCTGATCCTGACATGAACTCAAAAGCTGTTGTTCTCAGAGATGAGGACCAACTGAATATTGTTCACAAACCGAGGAGACTTAAACTTGATGATGAATTGTCCGATGATGATGACAAGGGCTTGATTACAAACGACGACGCCAAAAGGTGAAATATGAATTTCATTAAAAAATAAAAAATAAAATTGGAAACTATAAAATTGCATACATTTCTCTGACGCCTACTTAGGAGCGTGTCTATACTCTCTGATGTCTTTTCTGATTTGGATTCCTTCACAATGCTGGGATCAGATATAATCGTAATGAAAGCTGCCCTCGATTTCTATACCTTGTTCTTACTTAGTTATCATTTCCCTTAAGAAATAATATGCTCCGTTTCATTACCCAGACAGCAATCCATCGCGGTCAAGGTTTAGATACAGAAGCAACAGATGCAGAAGAAATTGACGAAGATACAGAAAAATTTGGTGGAGATGGGAGAGGAATCAGAGGGCTAAACCGTCCAGTTCGCAGTTACTTTCTTGGAGATTACGGAATCAACGTTCCAAACTCTCCAGACATCGATCCGTTTGAAGACGGCTTGGACCAGTACGTCATGGATTTTGATAGGATGAAAAAGGTTCATATTTATGATTGGCGATGGGTGGATGTTGCCATATTTGACTATCATCATGGCGAAGACAAGTAAATCTTTAGATTGTGTTGAGCGACTATCCGATTCCAAAAATGAATGATGGTATAATTAATTATATATGATTAACTTGATAGATATTTTGTACGTTCAGTTCATCCTCCACTTGTGTATGCATGGGTTAGCAAAACTTACATTTGTTTTGACGCTGAAGACCCAAACAAACACGGTTTAAGGATTAAGGATGCTGTCAAAAGGAGATTTGAAATGGAAAACATTATGCGGTATAACTTATACGTTGACTGTTTGCCTATGTATGACTTTCCTCCTTTGGACGATAGTATTATGAAAAAGATATTGAATCGTGTTATTACAACTTCAAATATAAAAACTACTGAGCACGCGCTGCAAAAGGTGAACTTTTTTTAAGGTTTTTTAAAGATAAATGTTCCTTTCATTCTTTTAATATTTACTCACTCAGCTTTACATGTCTCTTTGTGACTAACCCAGGTAAAACGAGAGATTAATTTGGAATATCAGCGACAAATAGCTGACGAAAAATTTCAGAAAATAGCTGAAAAGCATCCAAAGACATTTAAACCGTGGGTGCAAATCCCAGACAAAAATGAGTCTTCTGTTATAACAAATATAGAGTATATATCCAGTCCAATCAAGATGCCTCATGAGTTCCTCCCAGCTATTCATTTACAAAATTTTGAATATAAAGTGAAGAATATTCAGAAAAACACAGTTATTTACACAAAAGAAGCATGGACGCCATACCAGGAAATTACGAATATTTGCATTGTTGCAAAGGAAAAGCATATTATTCTCACTGAGGATTTACTACCACTGCATTTAGATGACTGGGAAAAAATGCAGCTTGAAAATATTGAAGAGGTGACAGAATTGTGGAAAGCACTTATAACTTTAAATTACTCAGAGCTTGTTTAATTAAAAATATATTTCAGGTGAAACGCTATTTAGAGGAGGAATGGTATGAACTTGTTGTCACCAACTTGAAAAATAATTTTGAAAAGCTGAGTAAGTCATGGTACAACTTGACAGAAGGGAATTATGATGTGTTTCTCATGTCAAAATTGTCAAATTATTTGCAACTTGTTAAGCTTATGATGCAGGTGAGCCTCAATCAAAATTACGTAAAAGTTGTAGATATGTTGTATTGTATGTATTATGTATGTCAAAGGGTACATGTAGAGTGTTAAGCTTCATTTTCCATACTTTTCCATTCCGTAATTTTTCCCCCAGGACACTATACGGTCCATTGTGACAGATTCTTGTGTACGTTTCATGGAACAAATCAGAGCTTACACTGAAAACATAGACCCCAATACTGATTGGAGCTGGGGAGAGGATTTAATTCATTCAGAGTACCCTCCTCCGAAGGGCTTGATACCAATATTCACTCTGGAAATGTACATGGACGCAGTAGAAGGACCAAAGTATACTCAGCCTTTGACAGCTTTCTACAGAAATGCTTACACCATTTTCTGTAAAGCCATTCATAGTTGTGCGAAGATGCCGACGGTATAAAATCTATTTTTTAGTGATAAGAATTAGCAGGTAGATAGTGTTAAATATTGATTGTGTTAAACTGATACGCATTATAGCTATTAATGAAAGTGATGCCACAAATGCAATTTGCGGCTTTGGGATTTCTATCTGGGGTGGAAGAAAGTGAAGGGGACATCATTGAACTCGCTCACAATCTCATAAAATATACTAAACTGATATTGCTCCCTTTGGAGACTTATATTTACAAATATAGAAAATACAAGGAAATTTGGAGCTTAGATATTTCTGCATATATTAAGTAAGTAAATCTGAACACTAAAAAAATTGCATGCATGACTGACTGACACTTGTTTGTGTGCCTTGCTTCAGAAAACTGAATGAAACGGATCCAACTGCTCAAGATATAAAGAAACTAGTGGAACAAAACACGCGACACATGGAAAAGCTGGAAAAAGAAATACCTTCAGATATAAAAATTACCGCATTCCGTGTTGTAGTTGAACATGTGCGGGAAGGTATATTAAAAAAGAAGAAAAGTTTGATCAATGCAATTTTGGACAATTACGCATACAAACTTAAAAAAATTATCCAGAAGGTATTCGAATTTGAATAATGAGAAGTCTTATATTTAGAATTCATGTGTATAGTTTAGTCTAATCAGTCATCGTTACCTCCAGGTACAAGCTGACTATTCAGAAATGGAGAAAAAGCTAACCTTACGATCAGATGATATTGAGGAAGTAATGGACCTTAAAGGTTACGTTGAAATTGTGCCATCCCTGGTGGCACGGTTGGACAATGTCACCAATGCAGTTATCAAAGATTATGATGTATTCGATCACTTTTTATACCAAGTTACAAATGAAGATGTAAATGCAAAATGGCAAGCTGCAATATCTTCCAACCGTCTATTGAGAATTGGACGAGAAGCCACAAAGTGGCTTGAGGAAGATTATGATAGACTCCTTAAAGTTCAACAGGGTGATTTGGGTAGTTTAAGTGATCAAGTGGACTCTGCTACTCTTACAGTTGCAGGTTTGGTTGCATTCACGGAGCTAGAAAAGGCTCAAGATGTGTGCCAGGAAATCAAAAAGATTTGGAAAAATATTAAGGACTTGCAGGAGCAAAGTGCGTTGCTAAACAGGCGACAAAAAATATTTGGATTGCCAGTGGCTCAAAACGAAGCTTTGAATAGACTAACGAGGGATATAGAGCCATTTAAGAACCTCTGGTTTACAGCATCAGGTTGTAAAGTAGATAAATTTGCATTATGGACAAACCGGGAAGATTGTTATTTTACTCATAAAATTCTTGTAGATTGGCTTACTATACAAGAAACATTATTTGCTGGAACACTTGACAAAGTCGATATTGATCAAGTCACAAGAGTGCTAACAGAGGGAGGAAAAGTAATTGGTCGATGTATCAAGTATTTTACTGGAGCAGATCAAATTCAAGTGGGTTTCAAAGCATGAAAAGTTTTATGTGCCTATATAAAGTATTCAACGTTTCCACAACTTCATTAATGCTTTATTGTTCGGATTTTACAATTGCACAGCATATTGCTAAATCTATCAAACATCAATTGGAAGATTTCAAACCCCTGGTGCCCTTAATTCAGACACTGAAGAAACCTGAAATGCGGCAGCGTCATTGGCAAGCTATCACGGACGTTTGTGGTACTAATAACCTCCATAAATATTTAAATACTATGTAGTACGCTAAATTTTGTAATAAATGTTACAATTTTTCCAAAGGGTTCACTGTTGTTGAGAAGGCTGGTCAAAATTTTAAAAAGTTTCTCGAGCAAGGAATTAAAGATCATGTTGAGAAAATTGGAGAAATCGGAGAACTTGCTACTAAAGAATATGAAGTGGAGTTTGCAATCAATAAAATGAATATTGGGATCGCTTCACATGAAGTTACACAATCATTTAATCCCGACTTCAGTAATGAAAGTCTTTATAAAATGCTTAGCATTTCATTATTCGTTCAATATCAGTCAATCATGCAGTGTTTACTACCTTTATATACTTCACTTTTGTAGAAATGCACATCGTTGTAATCAGCCCACAGACTATGAAAATCATCAAAGAGTATATTGCAATTACGAATGAAATCCTCGAGAATCCATATAACACTCCATTTCGCGAAAAGCTAACTATTTGGGATAAAAAGATAAAACTTTCGAAAATAAATCTGGAGCTGTGGATAGACAACCAGCAAAAATGGTTGCATATACAGCCTACATTTATGACGCCTGATGCCGCCAATAAGCTCCAGGTGACATTTAAAATTTATGAGAAAATGCACAGAATCTGGAGGAGGTTACTCAGATTAGCTCGAGATACCAAAGAGGTAAGGAGTTCTTAATGTAATTTATTGAATGTTTTCATGGAAAACTACAGTTTAAGTCTTTTTGTTAAAGATTCTAGATCTGGCGTCTAGTAATACAACCATGGCAAGTCTTCAGCAGTTCGCAGGTCTTTTGGTGATTGTACAGAAGAGTTTAGAAGAATACATGAGACCCAAAGGGTCTGACGAGTCAGATGATGATTAAAAGTTGTTGGTAGTTAGTAGGATTTTAGAGTATGTTGCAAACCGATGGAATTCCCTTCAATTGAATTTTGCTTTTAAAATAAATTGATAATTGTATAGGTAGCCTAAAAAGTGGGTTTCATGGTTTCTTCCCTTCTTAATATCATTCATTTGTGACTAGAGTCTAGTCACTCACTAAAAAAAATTGGTGTCCAACACGATCACGATGCGGTCATCCAATGGCGTGACTAAACAAAGATTACAAAACAACATGGCATGGTACGTGGAGGGTATAATAAATCCGCCAGAACCGGTAACAAGTTTAAGAAATATCATTATCTGAACATGGCAAAGAAGCATCTGAATTATTTTGCTTTGACTTTTGATGCATTAAAACTGCGACATAAAAAAGAACATGACATTAGGCTGACCTCATGCATTAAATTCTCCAGCTAGTTGAAAATAATTTGGAATTGACATTCATACACATATTGAAGGATTTGGGAAAGTGTTCAACTTTTAGCTCTTCTTTCTGGACTTGCCAAAGAGCCTGGAGAAGACAGATAGTAGGTACACATTCATTACAATTATATGAAAATGCCCAATTACAATGCGATAGGGATCTCTTACCTGTAAACTCCCATTTTATTGCATGGTTATATAATTTCGCTCAATTCTATTTTAGCCTTAGTAGTTTTGCCACACCAGTGAAACTCTCATAACTCAGCTTGGAAGGGTGTGGCCACTCTGTCCACATCAGGTTTCAACTTTTTTTTATTTTTTTGCAAAACATCCAGCCAAGTTGATGCATGATCATGTATCTACATTTTTCCTATTAAGTATCCACCATCCACTCGAAATTCGCCACGTTTACCAAACGAAAAATATTTTTCTCCAGTATATTATTTTCCATCAGGTGCACACTTATTAGACATCAATATAAATATAAGCGACCGAACAAGGGACACAAACGGATCTTACAACTGAAAAGCATTTAATTATTGGGCAAGTCCATTGATTGTGAGTAGAACAAGTGTCCAGAACCAGATCAACTTAATAAAGAATACAAAACCTTCAAAATCGTGACCATCGTATTTGTTGCATTTTATTATTCTGATTTATGCTCAAATGGTAGCTATTTTTATCCCCAGTGTTTCAATGCACCAATCACTTACCATTAAGCAGCATCATGCTCCTCACAAAAGCAAACGTCCTTGCACTTGAACTTGCTTGCATCTCGAAACCAATTATGCTCATATTATTAGACAATAAATACGTTCCACTTTGTCTACCAGCAGCGTATTCAGACCACCGCTGATATGCATATAGATTGATTCTTTAATTTCCCTCTAATTACTAGCTAACTTCTTTCTGAGAGAAGTGGTGAGGACGGGGTAGTGGTCGTAAAAATGCTGAATGTATGACATATTATTCATGACCAGCCAGTTCGTGATCTATCTCACAACTATTCTTTTTAGTTGTGTCATAGTCATGAATAAAGATTTTGATAGTGATATTGTTTGTATTGAATTGGAACGATATGCAAATCGCTGAAAAGTGACATCAAATTACTCGGCATATCACAATCTTTCATGTATACACCCACTTTACCGACAACAATACATGCATCATTGTATTTATAAGGGTATGTGTTGATGTGTATAACCATTCCTCAGACAAATTGTTCTTGTAGGAATTGAAAGCAAAAACTCCTAAATTACTTAAATGCTGGAATGAAAACCGTTATCAAAATGTAATATATTAGTGTCTTACAGGTCATAAAACAGATCTAACTGAATACTTAGGGAGTAAACAATATTATTTTTTAAGCAAACGTTTAACTCCTTTTTGCGATTTTCAAAAGCAACATATAGTAAAACTTCTTGCAGCGACTCATAATGAGCTTTATTATGACTAAATATACTGCAGTTAAATGTGAAATGATTTACGTCAACTATACGCGATCAGAGGAATCCATCACCAACTTTTATTCAGGAATTTTCAATGCAATTCTTCCTTCTGCAATCTTTTATGCCAGCTTATATTTTACCAAGACGAAAGTAACACGTTTGCGATCATGTTTCACGTACTTAAAAGGCTAACGAAAGGTTTTTTTATTTGGTATCAAGTAATCAATGCATGCCAAAAGGCCAAGCCTTGCCCTGTACCCATCTTTTTTATGACTACCTACGGCTAAAGGTAGGAATTCATCAAATTGAAATGCCAAAAATGAATGCTGCCCTATGATCAGAAGAAGGGATGAAAAAATATATGCAAAATGTATTGTATTACGGTGATCATTATTGTCATTATCAACCCTACACTACCACCAACACTTACACGCTTCTTCAATTTTGACGATGATGTTTGTCTCTAAAGGATGATGGTTGAAATGTTGAAAGTATAATGAAATTCGTAAAGCTCTCTACTGGAGCGATGAAATTGGAAGACTGATATGATTTTAGGCTGAACCAAGAAGAAGCGACGTGATGGCTCGCGGTGTAAGAAAAACAAAAGCCAGGCTTGTTTGCAACTGTGACATTGAGATTTGTTGCTTTTTAGTAGGTGGATGAAATAAAGGCGTGTTGCATGAGTGATGCATAATAATAAAATTCCACATGATAAGGACGGGATGAGTTTGCAACTGTTATGGAAGACAGGTCCGTTTTTTTTAAGAAGATTTTTTCAAAGTTTTCTCCATACGCATATTTATCATTATGAATGCTTGTGATCAAGGCCAGGTCGAATAGTGAATGGGATTGGTATATAAATCGATTAAAATCCGTCTGGATCCGTAATCACAAACAGTGCGCTTGAGCATATACAGTTGACAACTTGTTGAAATTTCAATAAAAACAAAATTATCATCATGAAGGCCGTCGTAAGTTTTCAGTTAATCATGAAAAATTTGCCCAAGGATAAGTTTTGTTTGTGTGACTTTGAGTGTGTCGCGGAAGGAAAAAAATTGCATTTTCCGATACAATTATTTTGCTGGGAGGAGTGGAGTCATGAGTTTAGCACAACTTCATTGGAGAATATTTACCATTTTAGGTTATTTTCGCTGCCGTTTTGGCATGTGCCAATGCAGGAGCCGTTTTCTACACTTCTCCACTTGCTGTAGCTGCACCAGTAGCTGTAGTTCCCCATGTCACTTCATCCCAATATCATGCCCAGGATGAACTTGGTTAGTTTCAAAATTTAATCAATGAATGTATTATTTTCTTGAAAATAAGGCTGATTTGTTTCATTTTGACTTATAGGACAGTACAGTTACGGATATGTCGGTGGTCCCTCTGCCAAAAGTGAATTGAAGACCTTTGACGGAGTTACCCGCGGTGCTTACAGCTATGTCGATGCTAACGGTGAGATAGCACAAATGTAGTGAGATTGCACCCATTGCGCACATAGAAGTATGCAAATCTACCTGTATTCATATGGGATTTTCAATTTGCAGGAATTCTCCAAAGCGCTCAATATGTTGCTGATCCCGTAAATGGATTCAGAGTTGCAGCTACTAACTTGCCAGTTGCCCCAGCTCCACTTCCATTAGCTGCTTACACTGGACCAATTCCTCAACAAGTTCAAGATGCTCCCGACGTTGCTGCTGTCAAGGCTGAAAGAGCTGTCCTTCACGCTAGAGCTGCCGCTGCTGCTGCCGCTGCCCCAGATGTTTAAACAGCAAAATTTCAATCAATCCGATAACATCAAAAACTTGTCGTGATGTTGGAATGATTCCACATCAAGATTTGATTGCAAATAAATTTACTCTTCCGTAGTAGTTTATTTTTAATTCTGTTGTTTACTATTTTCTTCCTTGTAATAATACCTTGAACTTATCTTCAGCATTTTATAGGTCATTGTCCAGTTTTGGCATAAGTCCTTCAAAATGTCTAATAATTCCTCATTCTTTCTTAATAAGATGCACATAATACTTTCATTTTTCTTCAAGTTGACCTTATGTACACATTGACTGAATGAATTATTCATCATCTCATAACTTTTTTTCTTTTACGGGAGATGACAGCTCTTAAGATAAATGCACGATGCTCATATTACATTATGCACATAATATTCAAACACTTTTCACTAAACCCGCGGGACCAGAGTGGCTAAAGCAGCTTTCAGACTATCGGAACAGCTAGCAATTTATCCGGGGAAAAGATGTGATAGTTTAGAATACCTTAATTAACGTTATTAATCGTTGTGGCAAAAAGTGTGTACCTCCCCTGCAGTTTAATTTACTGCGCGGATTCCATAAGAGTGACTTAATTATCACTTATACACACTTCCTAGTTGTTGTGTGTCTCATTTAATTGCCATATTAAAAATCAACAAATTAAGTTTGATATGCAGCCATATAGTATGCCTGATTGATTGCTTTAGACCTATAGACGAGCCATAGTTGACTATTGAATGTGTGGTACGCGGTACACGTGCAATTGTCCATGCTCATCAGCATCACCATACCATCACACACACTGAACGAAGCTTCTAACCTATAGGCTTTTGGAGTGGCATGGCGTGGCCTTTCTTTCGACTACCTAAGTCTGCAATTGTCAGCAATTAATGCAACAACTTTTTTTGCATCCAAAGAATCCAATAAGTTTTTGACCATGTGATTGAGGTATGCTCAGCTCAGCGAGCGAGATGTGTGGACAATGCATTGCTTCAATGATGGTATCTTAAGTCATTCTGACAAATATTAAGGCGTGAGGTTTGCTTTCAATCCACTGAAAGTGCATGACCACCATACAGAACTACAGTTACAGATCATTTTCATCGATAACTTAATCCAACAATGATATGCAAATATTGTCATTATCATGGGTATAGTTTATACGTATATGCATCTCTCATAAAATAATGCAATGCCGGAGGGAAGCAAAAAATTGCAATAACAAATCGCAATAGCAAAAACCCTTTAAGGATGAAAAATCGTGATGTGCATTAAATAATACTATGCTAATTTCCTTTACAATTTTTCTTACAAAACAAAAGCTATTAACCCTTCGTCAAAAATGTGCTTTGAGATATAGGCACAATGCAGCATATACATCATCAACCATTCAAATAACACTAATTCTTTGATCATAAAACACAACAGCTATGCAAATCTACAAACATTAGCTTTTTTCGCTCAAGTTCGCCTTTGCCGGAACGTAATTATAAGAAATGATAAGCTAAGCTATATCTGTATTGGAGTGATAAGTTGTAAAGTATTGTAAGTTGTAACGGTTATAGTCCAAATGCTTTTTTCAATCACTCCTATTAACAAGCAAGCCAAGCACACAGTACCCCACGTATTGGCTATGAAATGATCTGATTCATGGTTCATCTGATAAATCAATCAACTTCATAATTTTTTCATGATGCACTTACAGCATCCTTCTCAGAGCCCAGCAGGAACTTGAATGTGTTTTCCGTCTCCTTACTCACAACGAAAATGTGAAGGTGTGCACACTTTTCTGGACAAAGATTTGCACTGCGAGAGACAAAAAGGTAGCAAGATTTTCGAGGTGATCTGATACAACATTTATTCAGGTGGATGGATCCCACTGATGTAGGAAGTATTATTTGTGAAGATCAGATTAAATGAGTAGGTATTTACTTTATTAGTGCGTAAATTAGCGAAAAATGGCGTGCCTAATGTACTTTTCAGAGTGTCGAGCCAACTGTTTATACTCGAAGCGATAAATTTATACCTCCACAAAACCAGTCAATATTTTTTCCAATGGAGCTCACACACTACTGCCGTTTTATGTCTGAAAGGGGTGGAGAAGATCGTGAAGAATACTCCTTTGATTACGCTCTTTATCAATGCCTGTTCCTACAGCGCGAAATCCTCTTTGCGTGTAGAGGGGCACCCTTTCTCATAAAACTAATACTCAACTATAGAGGAATGCTGAAAAGTATTTATTTATTACAGTTGGCAGTCCCCCACCCTATTCCCACACATGTACCGGACTTACAAGCTTGAGAGTGATGATCTGTAAAACCAACGCAATGTGGAACTATTATTACAACAATATCATGCAAACTGGGATATTTTTTTGCTGTGGTCATAATTAAGCGTATATTCTTTATTGTGACGTCCTATCCACTTCCCAATTTATTGTTTCACTGCACATTTTTGGATTTGGACAAAATGGTTTATGCTAAGCAGTAATTACAAAGTATTACAAAGCAAAGTACATGCTTTTTGTGGATCCCATATTACAACCAGCGTATTATGTATTTACTCAGGACTTGTATAACATGTCAAAGTGGACTTTCTTGAAATGAAACATACAATGCAAGCTATTGAACTACTACAAGCAGGTATCAATTTTTATTTTTCATGGGTTGAAGCAGATCCAGCCGGTAATTATTTTATGCTTTGGAGTAATGATGCCGTCTTTTTTCATCTATTATGTGATATCATGTGTGCTTCCTATCCCTTTTCTTTTTGTGGGATACCTCCATAAAATAATTTCGTTGCTGCGAAAGTCAAGGACAAAGGAGAAAAATTGTATATAAAACGGCTGGAGTTCTACTTACTTCATCGTCATTTAGTGCTGTGAAGTTAGTAAGCAATTATCAATCAACTTGAGGTTTCTCTTCCAAAGGGTTTAACAACTCCAAAAATCAAAATGCGTACCTTTGTAAGTTTTCGGGAGGAATAATCTGGATCTAAAGTTTCTGCGTATTTAATAATTTGGATTGGATTTGAGTTAATTTCTTCGTTTCTTTTTGTGCTAGATCGTTTTGGCTTCCGTCATCGCCGTCGCTAACTGTGGACTCATCGCCGCTCCTCTTGCAGGCGTTGCATCTCAATATCATGCCCAAGACGAATTCGGCCAATACACCTACGGACACAGTGGTGGACCATCCTCCAAGGTTGAGTCTAAGACTGCCGATGGTATGCTGCACAATTTTCCTTAATTATCCTATTATGTAAAATTGTCTTTTTCCCGGAAATTTCATGGGTCGTTAAAAATTCAGGTGTTGTACGTGTCGCTCAAGCTCCAGTGGTCGCTGCTCAAGTAAGCATTTACAAATAAAATGTTCAAAGACTTGTATTAGTTATGAAACTTTGGAAATTAACTTTAAAATATTTTCTTCAGGTCTATGGTGCTCCAGCTGTCCGTACCATTGCCGCTGCTCCAGTAAGTTTTTTTCACGCTTACAATACTGCACACTTCAGTAATGAAATAATGTTATTTAAATGTTCATCTCGTCTTTTTCCAGCTTATCTCCCAAGGTATCTATGCTCCAAACGCTTACGCTGGAGTCATCGCTGTTAACCCAACCTACACCGCTGCTGCTGCTCCACTTAACAACGGTTAGAAAAAAGTTTATTTAGGAATTCCCATCGAGTTTTACAAGTTTGATGAAAGACAATTTTTTTAACTTTTCATTGACATTTATAGGAGCTGTCCACGTTGCCCCTTTGCCAGTAGCCCCAGTTGATACCATCGACGTTCAGGTAGCTAAGGCTAACCATTACGCCGCTGTCGTTAACGCTCAACTCAGAGGTTAAAAGTTGACACGTAGATATTGATCATATAGTAACTTGTATCAGATATTATATGTTCATATTTTCAAATATCTTCCTTTTTCTCTCTGGAGTTACCTACTACTTCACAGCCTTTTAATGACTGATTCCTCTTTAAGTTTATATTATATAATGTTCATTACATATTTTTGTACAAATCCTTCTCTTCTTGGTTCTTCTCCATTATACTGTTCAATGTAATGTCTGTAATTTCAAACTCTAAATTAAAAAAAAATTCTGCATCTACATTGTGGTTCGTTGTATTCGAATTTTCATTACTTGGCATTCCGCATCAAGTTGTGACCTTTCACTTTCACACGGTGCTCATCTCATGGCTCATACATGTGTTTGTTGGGGGGGCTAATGTGGAGTTGTACTAGCAGATTTGCACACTTCATCTCCACTCAAGTGTCGCCTAACGACAATGTTCATACTGAAAGAAAACGTCAGCTTCCATGTATTCCAAACGTTATATATTACTTTCCCAGCAACAAGACTTTTTGGAGTTTAGATCATAGCTCTCAGCTTCACTTTTCTATACTAGGCTAATTACTAGATGTACCTACCTAATCTAATACTAATAACATAACTAGAGTGAAAATACAGAGTAGCTAAGTGTTATAAGACATCATCGTACTTCAGCGTTACCTCCTGTCTGAAACGATACCAAATTCTTGTGTTTCTTGTGTTAATATTCTTTTACATAGCAAACCTTTAACGAATTTATGGAGTGCCGGTTCTTGGAACAACTAGAATGGATACTAATAGAAGGTTCGGTCATTGACATTCAAGTGTATCTCATGCGTGAATTAATTAGTTATAATTCAATTTTATTAAAACTAATGTATTATGTATATAAAGCCACGAGCATGACGAAGCCTCCTACTCTGAAGACTTTGAACAAGATGTCGAATCTCAAGAGTCTCCAATATCCGAGGAAAAGGTTGAAATCAAGGTTTTCCAATCCGCCGTCGGATCTCTGACTGTTCAGCCAAAGAAAGTGATAAAATCCTGCATTAAAATAAATACTGGGAGAACGTTGAGTGAGTTATCGTTATTTGCAAACAAGCCGCGATCTAGTGGCCTTTGTCAACAAGGAGCTCAAGTGGGAACGAAACCGATGAGTGGGACAAGTATTGGAGTTAAAATTAATGAGAGTAAGACATCTTTAGTAAGACAAGGCACTCATAATGTACGCAGACAGCCTTTAGCACTAGAGAAAATAGATCCTCATGATGTTCCTGCATCTGCATCGATATCCTCCTTGTCGATTTCAAGACTGAGCGAACAACGGAATCATTCAGGGTATTCAAGAGGCACTCCAAGCACCAACATTCGGAGAGTGGTAGCCCACACAAGTATTAAGGAAAAGTCGTACGCGTCGGCAAAATACAGAACATATCATAACCCTCCCATCCGTGGAAACAATCCGCCGTTGAAAATCGGACTAGCAAAGCCAAACAGTAATGTATATATATAATTAAATAGTCTTAAAGTAGCTTTAACTCTGATATGAACAAGTTTAATTCGCCGCTGGCCACAGTGAAATTTCATCAAAATCATCGTCATGATATAACACAGGTAATATAGCTCAACGTATAAGCTCTGCAAAGCGTATGACTATAATGGACTTGAAAAGCAGAATTAAATTACTCCAAGATGAGATTGAGGTATGCACAAGACATGCAAAGCAAATTTTCTTGCCAAGTTGACGTCAAACAGAGTTTAAGCTTTTCCCATGTTGTTCCGCTTCTCAGAAATTGAAAAAAGAGAATAGGTTCTTGAATCATCTTCATCACCGACAAGACAATGCTTTGAAAAAATGGGAAGGCACAAATGCAGAATTACCGAGATTATTAAATCAACACAAGGACGAAATACGATCTTTGCAAGAACAGTTAAGGAAGGTAATTTCCACAAGACAAGTATTAAGCTAGTCGTTGTTGCAGAAGGAAAATTTCCTTCAAACTTGCACGTTACATGAAGCGTTTCTATTACATATGTGTATCATACTTTAGGGAATGCACGTCATACTACTACTACCTCTAGGTATTCCGGGAAGACTAGTCTACACAACTCATTAATAATAGCTAATTTCACGTCACTTATCTCTAGGCCCAGCAGCATTCTCGGGAACATAATGAAAAGCTTTCTGTTCGGGATAAAAAGATATTACGACTGGAAACTGAGCTTGACAAATTAAGAACTTTAGTACATGAAGAGCATCTTCAGGATAGGCATACCCTTCAACAAGATTTGGACATAACAAGGATGAATTTAGTCGGGGCAGAGAAACGAATTCGGGAGTACATGAGACACGTAGACATTTTGGAGAAGAATCACAAGCATCAATTAGTAGCTCAAGAGAAAAAGCTTATTAAAGTGAACACACATACATACGAACTTCAACAAGTTGTAGCTACTTTGAAATTAGCTTTACGGGTGAACAAACTATAAATTACAACATAAGCAAAAAAGCTTACATGCATTCTCTATAATTGACAAGGCTATTTTTAAAGCACACAGTAAGAGTACGATTCTTTTATAATTACTCTTTTAGAACAAAGATCGAATGCTAAATTACATTCAGATGAGATCTAGTGGGAGAAGTCTAATACGAGCTTTCCACGCTGAACGCGGCGGCACTGATGATATGTTTTTCGGTTCTAGGTTTGTCCGGATTTTCGACTATATCCCTTTAAATCCTATTAAAAACTTTTCCTAAAATCGAGATTTCATAATATTCCTTTGTCTACATTATTAATGGAACGTGAATAGCATGTCTAGTGATCTCAACCGGGCATATCAGCCGCCTCCTTTGATGAAATCCCACAGTTTTGATTTCCCAAATTCACGTTGTGCAACTCCTTCCCTGGAAGAAAAGCGTGATTATGATTTCCTTTATAATCGACGTCGATCCGATGAATACAAGAATAACCATAATCAAAACCGTAATAAAAGTAATTATGATGAAAATTCAATATCACGATCAAGGCCCATGTCTAGGCTATCTCATAGTCTAGAGTCTATTCTCGCTCCGAGAATTTCGTCTCCAGTTGAACAAGAAAAGAAAAGGGAGTCTATAGATAAAAAATCAAATTCCACCCTTCCGTCGCATGAAAAACAAGTTTCTGATAATTCAGACCGCAAATCAAAAGCCGTAAAATCAATTCTGAAAAATAGTAAAAAAGCAGAAGATAATAATGATGAGGATAAACGAAAAAGTAAAAGCGAAAAATATAACTACCAAAAGCAAAAAGTTTCCTCACAAAAGTCGATAGACAGGAAGACAAAGAAAAATGAAATACAAAAACCTAAGCTTGCATGTCAGGATGAGGACAAGAGTTACTTTGAGAAAGCAGATCCCCCTGAGAGTGTAGACAGTAAAGAGCTAGTTTATCGAGGATCATCAACAGGATTTAAATATGAAGGTCCATTTGTTACGTCAAATCAGACGTTAAACCAAGATAGTACAGAAGTCTTGTATAGTCCTAAATCAGATAAGCATAGTGAGCACAGCTTAACGATAAGTGAAACTTCAACTTCCTCCAGATCAGAAATCTTGTCAAACATTGATATTCTCAGCGCACGAATAAGAGAAAGTTGCGTTCTTGTCCCACCACCAGAGGAAACACTGAAGTCAACGACATTTTCCAACCCTAATAAGAATACATTTGGTGACAATGGTCCGCCTGGGTCGTCGTCGACAAACTATGTGGGTTTAAGAACATCAATGGGACCAGGAGGGGATAATAGTTCCTCTGCTACCCTAATGTTAACAAATGCTGGACAAATTGCGTCACCACGTCGTGAAGAGTTATTACAAGCGACGTCAACATCTTATCAAGCTGGAATTTTACAACCGATTCAACTATATACGAATGCTAATCAACAGGAATATCACGATGCTAGTTCTCCGACCTCTAACCAGTCATTTATGTCTGCCTCTCCAAGAATATTTAATGTAGCGATTCCAAACGTAGCTACAACAGTACAGAATGTGCGATCACCTCAGTTTCAGCTAGCTCAGCCAACGTCTACATCCAGTAATATGGGTTATATCACCACCAACAATTCAGACTCGTGTAATTCAATTATTCAATCACACTTGACAACTGGAGACCAAACAGCTCGTTCACAGATTATCGAAAATTCCACCATACAGTATACTCCAAGAATGCCACAAGAATATTCAGCGTTCAATACCGTTTCTGTAGTAGGTGATCCGCAAGGTATGATGAATGGGGTACACCAAGGTGCACAGCAACAAACCATGCAATGCCAATCTAGGTTCCCTTACTTTTCATACACCGCTTCTCAAGATATACAACAACCTCAACCAACCAATGTAACGATAATTCAGACTAATCCAGTTTACGAACAACTAATGACACCGCGTAACACAAATACAACCATGTCCCCACGTTCCCAAATGCAAACATTTTTTGCGGCTCCCCCAAAATCGTCGAATTTTCCTCAGGTAGGATATTATAATTCGAAACCACCGGACAGTGAATGCGAAACCACCTTTCCTAATATAAGTAATAATCCTAATAATAATAACAATAAAACCAATCAGTCTGGTTATAATCCTGGTTATTATGTTAATCTCGGTAACTGGAAATGATATAATATGTGTTTCAATTTACTATATTCAATATTTTACCCTCACAGTATATGATTTTGTTGTAATGCAGGAGGACCTATATAGTTTCAATAAACTTTTTTAGATTGTTATGATTTCAGTTTTCATTTACAGAAAGTTGACATAAACTCAACGAGTGCGTCAGCTATTTTTATTGCGATCTGTCAATGATTTTAAAATATCTAAAATACCTTGCGATATTTTAGTAACTATCGATAATACTACGGTTCATGACACGACGATTGTAAAGGTGGCGAAGGTTAAAGTTTTAAAGCCGATTTCAATTCTTTGGAACTGAAACAAGAAATTGCTGAAAATATAGCTCTCAACTCCAAACAGACCTAGTCGACTTTGACTTTTAATATAATTCTTTGTCTGTTAATATGATAAAGCAGCTATAAAATCTTCAAGGATTCGGGGTGCTGGAGTTGAACGCGGAAGCTTAGATATAAGTCTTAGCGCTTCCTCTTTTAAATGCTCAAGTGCGTTTTGGGTTTTCAGCAAAGCCACAGGACTAGTCATCACGTCGCGATAAATCTGAAACAAAAAAACATGCGTACATAGTTTGATGATACTAATGCAAAAATGGAACTATGAAACATACATAAGTTGTTAGAGGTACTGGTACTACGTTACGTACATATATACTGTAAGCACTATTTGCAAAAGCCATCATAGTTACCTCGCTAATGTCCAAAGACTTATGATTGTTAGTGACGGAATCACTGTTTAAATGGAAAACTACAGGTAGAGAACAGAGGTCAAGCGTGGACCCGACAAGATAGTTGCCACCTTCCCGCTTGTAAAACTCTAAATCACCGTACGCCTACAAAATATCAAATCAAGCATTGAATTAAATGAGATGGTAAAAAATGGGTACAAGAAAGAATAAATATTCCGCACGCAGATATTCATACCTGAAGTACTAGACCAATTTGTTGACCAATATCAAACGCAAGCTTATTAGCACCTTCATCATGTAGACTAAAAATTGTTGAGCATAAACATGAACGACCAATCAAAGAACCAATATCTAAAGCTACTCTATTCTTCCAGGAATCAAATGTTGGTAATAGGCGACTTTCACTTCTTGTATCGTTACGCTCTGCGAACTCCTTAAAAACGTCAGCACTGCCACTAAACACTGGCTTAAAATAGTCTAAATGTCGTCTACGGAGAATTTCACTTTCACTAAAGTCTCCTATAGCATCGCTCATTAGTTCCGTGACTTTAGCATTTTTTAACGCAGAAAGGCCTTTGCTAGTTCTAGCCAACAAAATGTCCCCGAGTAACACGGAAATTTTATTTCCTAAATGCATTGAAGATTCTTCTCCTTCCATTGGAGAATCATTAGTACTGGAGTGACGTATTTC
>JAHZNA010004941.1:0-13175 GCA_027743935.1 Sinodicranocentrus sp. ZH6 | reverse complement strand
CTCAAAAAAATCCACAGTTCTAGCCAGAGGATTTTATCAGTAGCACTGGTCGTTTCAGCCTAGACCCTATGGTACACAGGCATAAATCAATTTGTAACCAAAGAGTTAAGGTTGGACCAGCTGACTTATCAACTGAACCAACCTTTTGTACAATACAATAGCCAGAGGATTCCTACGCAATTCCAGGTAATGGCTGGGAAGAGTTTCTGTAGGGCGAGTTAAGTTTCCGTGTATGTGATGAACTGTCTCAGAAAAGTGTCAAGAATTTAATTTCCAATCAAGTTTGCGTTAAAAAACTAGTTTATATCTTGTGTACATTATGATCCATTAAAAAGGGCAACGTTTAAAAGTACATTAATATTATTTAACAAACACGCATTTATTTATTTAGAATCATACAAAACCAATAAAATGCATTACTTAAATTCCAGCTGTAAAGAATGACACTAGTAGAACCATAGTCCTTAACCGAAAATCATCTCACATCTCATCTCACCGTGGCAAAGTTTTCGAAGGGCTTCCACCTCTTTTGGGAAATAGATTCGGGTCAGACGATCCAACATTTGTTGATTTTTTACTAAAGCAGTAGAAGCATTTATACTGATATCAAGAATACCAGAGTGGGAAACAGGAACTGTCATAAGTTCTAAAAATATTAAGCATATAAGATATGAGTATACTTCGGAACATTAAGATTAAAACAATTGTACACAAGTACATATACGGTGACCTACTTGTTCTCTGGGCCACCGAAGGGGTCACCAAAGGTAAGTACAAGTTTTCCACTGGGTGTCCCAGCAAATAGTGAGGTTTTGTCGAGCAAAGCAGAGAGGATAAAGCAGTTTCACATGCCTGTAAATTCACACATTGACGAAGAATCCAACTAGGAGTACACTTTGCAAGATTGAAGACAATGTAATATAAAAACTTAGGGTCACCGTTGGATATAGACACGTGATAATTTTTCTCTATATCGTATAATCTTTCTAGAGGATCTTCAATATTTAATGATGATTGGATACCAGCTATAGTTCTGAAAAACAAAAATAGCCAAATATTACTAATTGGTGAAATATAGTGAATAGTGAAAAAAACAACACCGCTGAATATCTTACAAATGGTTGGTCATTCCACCACCTTTCGTCATCACAGGGTGATCTGGCCATCCCAAAGAGAGCCCTATGTAAGTGTCTCCAAGTTCTCGAGCGTTTTCACTGAAGTCACACATAAGCCTTCTCAAAGCCCCAATATGAACAGCCATCATAACATTTGCAAATTTTGTGTTCGTCATTCTCCGAATCTCCTTTATTGTTGCAAGATCCAAAGTGCAAAATGATATAAGCCAGTTTTCTCCATCTTCTGGCTTCCACTTTGTGCAAGTATTTAACATCGTTTTCGACTTGCTCAGGAACATCCTAATCCATACACCAATAGTATAATATGGACACTGAATAAGGAATGGAATAAATTCCGACCAAGTTGACACTTTCTCTTTGAAAAGATAAGGGGCATGCGTTCCACTCAACTTTCCGACAAGATGGACCATCGTGTAACCGTCACACATACCGTGATGAAGTTTAAACAAAACTGTGGTGTTTTCACCTCGAGGAATAATTTTCACTTCCCAGATTGGTTTTTGGATTCCTGTTTTTTCGTCCACAACATGAGTAACCATCCATTTTCCAAGAAATTCCTCCACGGTAGTCCCCTTTTCCAGAATTAGTTCTTTGATGTGGAAATTCAAGTCAAGTGACTTTTCCCTTTTCTTAAAAACAAATCCCAAGTATGTCACGAAATAGCAATATAAGTTGACATATTTCCTCCTGTCTTCCTCAGTAGATAAGAAACACTCGTGAAAATGCTGTCGGAATTGCTCCACCCCAATTATTCCTTTAATCTTCCACACTTGACACGTGTATACGTATGCACAATCTGTGTTACTCGGTCCGATGGCAATTGATGCGTCAATTTTTGATATTGGAATCAAATCCGGTCGACGCCATTTTGCAAAAAGATGGGCAATGTTTGAAACCAAGAAAAATACTAAAAGCAACGGTAGAACTAAGCTTGATATAGGAATCCACAATAAGATCCCAAAACTAAGGGCTATGATATTCATTTTGATAACTTTTTGAAGAAATTATTTTGATGAACTTGTTTGTAATCCAGATCTAAATATGAAATGCGGGGTTTTGGATTAGATGTTTTCAGAATACATCGTTTCCCCATCTTCTTTTTGTTTTGAATATAAAAGTAATTGAATTTACTCACATATCTGAAGAAAAAAGGGAGGGACTTGTTTGGGACTTTGGGTATGATTGTGTAAGTTAGACAATGTGTACATAAGATATGGTTACGTTACGTTTTATGCACGCCGGTTAGGTAAGTTAGCCTGGATTCTTGCATTTTTGTACTCGTTTACTCAAAACGCACGTTTATTCGCAGCTTAAAAGTTGTAAATTTACCATTCACCATGTTTTCCTTGTGAAATTACTAGTAAATAATACACTTCAATTGTTATTAAGCACTGACAAGATTCTAGATTCACAATTTACCTGTAATTATACTTTTGCTTTCGGACGACTGCTTGCTTTTTAATTACTTTGTAATGGACGACGATTACTTTGTAGTTAACTAGGACACTCTACGGTATTTTTTCTCATCCTGCAGTATGAAATCTAGAAAAAAATTTGATGACGTCAACTGAAGGATGAATAAAGGAGTATGAAGTTATTCAACCTTTCAACCTCTATAGCTGTACTAGCTGGAATCGTAATCCCTGATAATTGAGGAATGGAGAATTCAATGTTTTCGAAAGAAAATTCCGAAAACAGGGAAATATATTTGGTTATCGCAAAGTAATCAAAAAAGTCTCCCTGAATCAGTCAAGGAAGTATGGATGGTTAATTTGCAAAGAACAAATTATCATTTTTGCTTTTTTTCATGAATCACTTACATCCATGTGAAAAAGTTATATTTAGTTTTTAGCTGTGATAAGATCAGATAAGAATTCGTAAATTTAAACGTTAAAAAGAGGTACACTAAAGGGATTTGCGTGGGAGTAAATTGATGGGGAATTTCATTTGCACGATTTTGTAGTGAACGGATCACAACAATTCTATTGGTATTCCTTGCAACGCAATTAAATGAGTATATGGTTAACAATAAATGAGAATGAGAAAATTCATACATTAATTCACACATGTATATCGTATATCTCTCAATTACACCGCAATTTCACCAGGAAAGATAAAAGATGTAAATTGTCACTACTATATAAAGTCGAGCCATTGTCTTTAACCGCAAATCCGCTCACCTTGGCAGAGTTTTCGAAAGGCTTCTTCCACCTCTTTTGAAAAATAGATTCAGATAAGACGATCCAGTATTTGCTGGTTTTTTACTAAAGTGAGAGGGGGGAACATGAACTGTCATAAGTTCTGAAAGATATGAGGTTACTTTGGAACAATACAAGATCAAAATGTACACAAACACATGCGGTAGCGGTAACCCACATATTATTTGGAGCAATGAAGTCTCCACTGGGTGCTAGCAAATAGTGTGGTTTCGACAAAGTTGAGTAAGACGAAAAAGCAGTTTCCCTTCCCAGTAAGCTTACATCGAAATTAGTAAAATGATTAAGAGTCCAACTAGGACGGTCAGACTCGCTAGTTTTTAAACCAGCTCTTACGTAGAAATTGTACTGCTCTGCTTAATAATCCATTAATATTATATTTGCTAATGTAATTCCTTTTCATATCCTGAAATATTTTGCTTTGTCGTACCAAATTATTTTGTTAAAAATACTTCTATATATTATGTGAACAACCTCTAGGGAAAGGAAAATATAAGTAAAGGAACACAATTTCGATTTTGCTATTCCATTGCAGACAGCGGCTTGCATGTTCCAAGCCTACCTTAGGATTCCAGGTGCTAGTGATTGATATGTGACAGGGACAGGAAGTCCTGACACGGGCATCTCCCTGGTGTAATAAATGCCGCAAATTGAGCAATAACCTTTCAGTACTTATGAGCGAACAGATCGATCTCCTTTATAAAAAATTTCCCTCTCAGTTTATTGTTTTGCTGAAGCAAATTGACATGTTAATTGTTTGTAGAAAAACAACTATTCTCTAAAAAAAAGTATTATGTATGCTGGCTGGTACTTGCATTCATGTGATAAAACCATTTATGAACTTTAGACTTTGAAGTCTTTATTTATTCAGATCTTCAAGTACTTGTATCTTCTCAGTGGCAGTGATACCCTCGGCACTGAGTCGACTAAGCATGGGACGGTAAATCTCTGGGGTGAGAGGATACACCATTCCTGGATTTTGAATTTCTCCATCAAGCACCATTTTTGCTGCGATGGCAGTAGGATAACCAACAGTTTTCGCCATAGCTGAAAAATAGCCGTGAGATGTGATATTTTCCGCATTGTTATTTGATCCTCCATATACGACGAGGTTGATTCCCCGAAACTCTCGTTTACCATCACCCCACCGAGCAACTATTTCGTGTCTGAGGACTACCAAGTCCCGTTCACCTTCATCTAATGAAAAGTATTTTTTGATCAAGTTTTAATTGGAGGCAATCGATACATCAATGGAATATAAATAGTCTAGATTACCAAAAGCACACCGCTTGCATAAGTACTGACTTAGCGTATCGATCGGGGTAACGTATTTCACAACCGGAATGTCATCTAGCAGCCCAAGTTCAATCAAACCCTCAACAGCTAAACGATCTCCATCCAATTCCCGGATAAGAAGATTCTTCAAGTTGTCGTAAAATATGTTGCTATCCATTTGACCCAACAAGCTGCATATGTATTGTCTCTAGAATAATGATAAAATGCTTCTGTTAAATTCTAATAACTCAAGGGGATAGTTCAAATTCCCAACTTTCCAATATATTTCCCACGTAAATATTACCCATGTAATTTCCGGCCCTTTTGGGTGTAAAGCTGCGTGTGGGTTGGGGTCAATAAGACCCAACTTAATGATGCCCTTCATCATATTACAGAATCCACTGTATCGAAGAGTGCCTCGAAGGACTGTGTGTGCTTCTGGAATTTGGTATAAACTACGATACGCCAACGAGTCTCTATTTGCATATCCTTCAAGTGCAAACCCTGGAAGGAATGAAATACGGTGTACATTTTCTTCATCGCAAACTAGACTACCTCCGGGACGCACATCAACAACATCATTTCCCCTCGATGCAATTTGGGCATGTAGGGAATATGGAAGAAGCGAGATAACTATGTCTGCCTTGGAAATTAAATCTTCCAAGAGGTCTGGTCTGTCTATCACATCCAAAAGAATTGGCTCAACGTTCGAATATTTTGTGGCTAATGCTTCTGCTTCGTCCTTCAAAGCTGATGCAACTGACACTGTGATGTTGTTATCATCTCGTGTCAAATATTCCACAAGTGGAGATGATACGTAGCCAGCTCCCAACACTAGTGCACGCTTTCCTTGCGATGGGCTTGAACTTATCGCTTCTGAAGCTTTGTGTTTGTTTGACCTGTTCATTTGTCGAAGCTCAGCAATATACTGAAAGTTGGGTGTTAGTTTACCATTACTCGTTATTATTGCCCCACCAATCTCAGAAGAAAAGTCAGCTGAATCAAAAGGTTTTTTTGCATCCGACTGCAAAATCTCTGGGATGTATGGGAACAGTAGTTCTCCAAAAAAATCTGTACTCTCTCGAGGTAGCTGTGTAGGCATATTATCAATGCTACAGACTAACACACCAGGTCCTTTGAAACTACTCACATCCTTATTTCGGTCGGCATCATATAAACAAAATGGATTATCGATTGTGGTACTACAAACAGGGGCAAAATAGGCGTTGTTGATTAAATCACTAATAAAAAAATATTCATTCCTGATTTGAATAATGACTTGACTTGCTACTTACCACTCATTCATAAACTCAATTGAGCCACCAGGATCTGCTGAGATGTCACAAATGGCAAGCATCCTGTGGGGTAAAGATGGCGATCCAGGGGATGCTGGAAGCCATGGGATTTTGGTTGGTTGCAAAAGATACTTTGCATCTGGCAATGTCATTAATTTAGGAGAGTTCACAGCCCAATATATTCCATTAACGATTACACTAGCGTATGGAGCAATTTTTTTTGCGAACGTGGAAATGTAAGCACTCGGATTCTCCTCGTAGTCTCGAGCATTATACGTTTTCGTGTCTTTACGAATTAGATGGTCGTGCCGGCGAACTTCACATATGTAAACTTTATTAGTCGCTCCGTGTTCTGCTACTTTGTGCAACATTTCTGGAGGAACGTACTCGAAAGGAAGTTCCTGGAATACTTCTTGAGCTCCTTGACTTACGTTTCCGCTAAATAAATGTCATTTCGGGGATATTTGTTAAATTAATTTATGCAATAAACCTAAATAAATTCTAATCATAATTTTAGGTAACCTTCCAGTAAAAACGAAAGTTAAAGGTCCAATGGACTTGGGCATCATACCAAGAGCGATTTCATATCCAGCATCACGGACAGCCTATGTATAGACATTATTATTGTGTTAACGGTATCAAACTAAATACATTATGATTTCCATAACATACACAAAATTAACTAAAGTGTTAAAGTATTCCAGAATCAAAAGTAGGTCATTTTAAGTTAAATGCCTTTAATATGCTATCATAAAAATCCACTTCATAGCACAAAAAACCCAGTCACCAGTCCAGTTAGACAAAAAATGTATATACAAAATACTTGATGAACGAGAAAAGATTTCGTTAAAAATTAAGTATACATGATTAGTGAGTTGCATAAGAAAAATTACAACTTAACCGATATTGGGCACAATCTGGAAATTGAATATTATTTTGCTTTTTAAACACTTGCCTGCACTGCCATGCCTGACGACCGATAGTTATGGGCAGGTCCGATGTGCTAAATATTCACACATTCAATGTAATTTCGTACTGTAATCGAATAAATTATATTGCAAAAAATTGTGAAATACCATGAAAGGTGTATGATGTCCAAGAGCAAGCAATCTCAGCCCCAGACCATGTAGAATATTGATCATTCCAGCGACACCAGCATATTTTCCGAACGCTACAACTCGGAAACCTTGCTCATCACACATTCGTTCATAATCGAGTAATCTAATATTCTATAAGTAAAAGTGAGGCAGGTGAGCAACAAGCTGACTTAATGTTTTGAAGCATACTGATATGGTCAAAATGTTAGTAACCTTTTCTAAGATAGCTTCCAATAATGGCATATTTGCTTCTTGTGCTTTAATTGTATGTGAAAAGAAACAAAAGGTTTTATCCTTGATGAGAGAGTCGATTGGAACTTGCTTTACTCCACATATCACATCCGCTTCGGACAAGTCTTCTTGTATCATTGCCCCAGCTTGTACGTACGCCTATTTGTCATATAATAAACATTTTTGAAGGTAAATTCAGTTTAGTAGTAAATATATTTCAGAAATAAAAACTCGTACTCAAACTCAAAAGACCACGTAAGTTTACGGAGACTGTAAGAACATAAAAGTTCTGGATTTTCAGATTTCCATACCTGCATAGGATAGGCACGGCGATTACTCGGTTGAACCAAAACTCTGCAACCTCTTTTAACCAGCATTTTGACATGTTGCGGAGCCAGCGGAGCTCTCCTCTCCCAAACGGACTGTTCTTCTCGCCGAATACCAAGACATTTTCCACGTATGTCAAACTGCGGTTTCTTTATCGTGGGTCGGAGCTCTTTGATTTGGGGAACTTCCAACTCTTCAACTTTATTCGAAGCTGTTCGCTTCCACACGGTATTTTTACAAAAATATTTCCACGGTTTTAACATCTTGTCGCGCATAGGCGAACCCAACAGTTTTTGAATCATTTTAAATTATAATTCGGGGCGAGTTCGTTCCCAACCCCAATGAATGTGGATTCACAACACAAGAGTGAACTGAGGAGTTAAGACGAAGTATTCCAGAATCCAGATAAATAATATTTGTGCTAAGGATTAATGTACGGAATGCATTTAACCAGAAACTATTACATGGCTATCATTTGATAAAGATATTTTGAATGACTATCGAGTGGAAGAAATTATCAATTTAGCATGGGGCTTGACACATATTATATGTAGGTATTTTATATTTATTTGATTTCATATTTTGAGCATATATCGTGGGATACTGGGATGGGATACACATATACTCGTATTGCGTAATATAAAGAATCTGCTCTTCTGAGTTTTGGTTGATAACCTAATGACCGTTGAGCAACTCTTCAACATTTGCCGCTTATATAAGGGGAGCTCTCTATTCATTCCATATTTTCCACAAAAAAATCATTAGTTTATTCACTGTTGTTTAAAAATCGGAAAATAAATGGGCGTGACCGTGGGACACGCCTTCGTCATCCTATCTTGCAAGACTACCAGGTTTTTACACTAAACAGACAATAAAATCAATGAATCTCTACCATATTCATCGTGTTGAGTTGAAATGAAATTTTCTAGCCTAACGAGGAAGAAACGGTATCTTATTTATAACACAGTTTATCCCTCTTTAATTGACACAATTTAATGGCACATGAATTCCTCAAATATCATCCAATCGCGTCTAACAATTTTATTCAGTTTATTTTTAAGACAGTAGTTTTAGCATCGTATAATTCACGTTTGAAATAAAATCTCATGTCTCAACAATTTCTGATCCTTTTGTTAGTTCGTTCTTCTTTATGTCAAGATGAGTTACAGATATTTTACATTGACAGAGCACACGTCTAGTCTAGTCAATGTCAATAGTAAACTGGGAATAGAAAAATGGGAAGTTTGAGTATAAATTCTATCATAACTCTGCCAAACTTGCGTTTTGAAGAAAAAAAAGTTCATATTTGTAATCTACACTGTAGTTGTGGACCAGGTTTGTTATCACTTCCCTTAACTCGACTACGACAGATTTTCCCATCTTGTAACTTACAGTTCCAGTCAGATAGAAAATACGGAAAATGAATATTAACACATACAGACTACAGACACACAATATTATATTCCAACAGATATACAGAATACAGAGTATATTCCTGTACTGGCAAGAGCAAGTATTTGATGATAAACAATGAATTTACCGCAATTAATCATAGATCACTTTTCTTACAAAATGTACGAGGAGATAACCAGTGTTTCCCTGATTTGATAATTATTATTATAATATTTCTACAGAAATTAGCGAGTGCAGTACAACGGGTAACGTTATCACAATCTATTGATCTTCAACAGTTGTCGTGTTAGGATTTTTAGGTTTACATAAATGGTAGGGAACGATCTCCGATCTCGTACTTAAAATATGAATGGAAATTGGCAGATTTGTTGGAGAAACTGTAATGCTTGTTTGTATGTATCATATCAATATCATACGTACTACATAGTTCTAATTATTTTGTTATTATTCATGAACGGCCAACAGCAAAATTAGCATATTAACTAAGCTTACTTTACTACCATTACTGTTAACGTATTCAGTGACGTACAAAATGCTCCTGTTTAATAGAATAACACTTGAAATCAAATAATTGACTACTGTACAAAAAAATTCAAACTACTCGATTAGTCGGCTTGTGTGAACAGGGCAGTTAATAAAGCATGAAGATTCTTAGTGACAAACAACCTCAATTTGACAACGCTTCCTTAGGGCTTCCAACTCCTCCTTGAAATGAACTCCAGTCAACCGATCCAACATTTGTTGATTGTTAACCAAAGCTGTGGAGGCATTAACACTAATATCTAGTATGCCAGAATGGGAAACAGGAACTGTAAAAGCTTCTGGAAACCAAACAAAGCAATTTTAGTGTATTACACAAAATCCGATGCTTGAGAAACTTGTACATTCGAAACTTACTCATTCTTTTGGAAATCGAAGGACCCACAACTGGAAAATACAAGTTTTCCACAGGGTGTCCAAGAAGAAAATGGGGTGTTGGTGAACACATCAGAGGCGAAAGGATGGTTTCAAATGCGAATATTCTCAAATTCATTTTTAATATTAGTCTAAGAATCCAACTAGGTATATGCTTCATTACATTGTAAAAAATATAATTGAAGAATTTAGGATATCCTTTCGCAATTGACAAATCTAGATTTTTTTAACAGTCTGTCTACAGGATCCTCAATATTAAACGATGTTTTCACACAGACAAAAGTTCTGAAAATTAAATGAAAAAAATAAAACTTGGAAACATAGAAGTCAGCGTATTTGTATAGATAAGCTTAGAACTTACAAATGATTTGTCATTCCACCTTTGGTCATTGCAGGGTGGTCTGGCCATCCCATGGGATGCATAGTATATGTGTCTCCAAGTTCCTTAGCATTTTCACTGAATTCGTGCATTAATCTTCTCAAAGCTCCAATGTGCAAAGACATTAGAACGCTAACCAATTTTGTATTTGTCATTCTTCGTATTTCTTTGACCGTCTCAAGATCCAGTGTGCCAAATGAAACTAGCCAGTTTTCACCCATGATTGGTTTCCAGTTGATGCATGCATTTGTCATTGTTTTTGATGCGCTTAAAGCCACTTTAAGCGATAGCTGAGCTAAGAAATACGGAATCTGCACAAAAATAGAAGAAACTCGGGCCAAGTGGGCTCTTTCTCTTTGAAAAGATACGGAGCATGGGTTCCACTCAGCTTTCCCACAAGATGAACCATCGTGTAACCGTCACAATTTCCATGATGAAGCTTAAACAAAACTGTGGTGTTTGCTCCTTGAGGAATAATTTTCACTTCCCAGATTGGTCTTTGGATTCCTGTTTTCTCGTCCACAACATGGGTCATCATCCATTTTCCAAGAAATTCCTCTACCGTGGTTCCTTCTTCCAGTATCAACTCGTTTATGTGGAAATTTAAGTCAACCGAGTCCATTCGTTTTTTGAAAGGGAATCCAAAGTATGTCACAAAATAACAATATAAGTTGACATATTTTCTCCGGTCTTCCTCCGTAGATAAGAAACACTCGTGAAAATGCTGTCGGAATTGCTCAACTCCAATTTTTCCTTTAATCTTCCACACCTGACAAGTATACTCATAAGACGAATCAGTGTTACTTGGACCAAGGATGTACAAAGAATCAATTTTCGATAGCGGAATCAAGTCTGGTCGGAGCCATTTGGCTATTATATGAACAATTTTAGAAACTAGAAAACAAAGCAGATAAGGAGGTATTAGGAAACACAAAATTGGAATCCATAATATCACTCCAATTATTAGTGCAAAGATATGCATCTTGACTGCACTGCATGGCAGAACCTCTTGAGTAGTACTGGTTTAAACATGAAATGTACTCTAGAAGATATCCCTTTGCAAATGATCGCTGATGCTAATTTGCTTTAACAACTAGCCTGTATTGTAATCCAGTGTTTCAGGTTATGATGCACAAGAGCTAATCAAGTAAAAAAGGAAGTGTATGATTATGATAGTCTCACACTCCAGTCTCAAATTCTGGTTAATGGAATTTTCCCTCGTTCATTTATATAACTGGCGTATGTGTAAGAAATGCGACTAATGAGAGGTATATGAATAAATGAACCCCAAGCTACCTTACAATTGACCTACTTGACGGTATAAATTATGTGCACATCGATTCATACTTGTGTATTTTCATCTCATTCTTATATTTTTGAGTATTCGCATTGAATCTACCTGGATCCGCTTATATTCAAGGAACAGAAGAAAACAACCACTCTCCATTTAAGTGTACTTAGGAGAAAAATCCAAATCTTACTTGAAGTCAACCGTATTTTAGAAAGGATATCTTGTTTTATACGAGGAAACTAATTATAATTTGCCTTTATTTAACATTGTCGGGTACAGAAAGATCTTGAAATGTAGTAAAAATTTGATAGGAGTAGTTGTATGTAATATGAGCAATTCTGTTATAGTATGAACTCTTGGATCAATAAAACGTAGATATATTAGCTGATTCCCAAATGTTAGCAGAGACCATTTATCAGAAACTAGTTTTAATGCTAGAAAAGAATCTTAAGCACACAAAGTTGGTGTTATGACATAAACATAGAGCGCCTTTTCTCAGGATTTTATTTCTTTTTTGCCTTCTTCCTTAGATCCCATCTTTAATAGGCCATCCTAACAGCAATCATTTCAATGATCGACTCATAAAAAATCGTATAGGTAAAATATACGATTTTAGAAACTACAGAAAAATCGAATATAAGATGGGAACTTTTAAAAAACTAAAAGTGCTAAACTCTCTAATAACTTATACAAATTCATTTCGATTAAAATTATAAATAATACATAGTTTTGGATTCATTTGATGAAGCGTTGCTGTTTAGATGAGCATCGACATCAAACAGAGTACAACGCTTTTCAGAGCTGACTTACAACTCTTATGGGAAGTATACTGTGGTGAGGTGAGACGATCTAACACTTGTTGATTTTTAGCTAAAGCAGTTGGAGAATTGATAATTGTATGTTGCGTAAAGGTTTCCAGAGTGGGAAACAGAAACTATCATAAGTTATGAAAATAGTAAGTATAAGATATGAGGTTTGGAACATTACAAAGGTTAAAAGTACACTATTACATAATGCGGTGGTAACCCACTTCTTCTCTAAAACCAACGATGAGACCGTCAAAGGTAAAAACAAATTTTTCACTGGTTGTCCAATCAAATAGTGTTGTTTCTTCGTCGAGCAAAGCAGCTTCATTTCCAATTAAGCTAGTTATGATGAACTGTCAGGATATCCAGCTGGCGACTAGGAGGGCTGGATTTCGTTAAAGAGATTTGCATGCGTTCCACTAAGCTTTCCAACCATCAGAAATGCCATTATGGGGTTTAGTTTAAATAAGATTACGGTATTTTCTCCTTGAGGAATAATTTTCGTAAATAGTTGATCTAAAACTAATAATATATTCTTTTGCCTTGTCGAGAAAACTTACCACACCACAGATAACTTGTCGGATATGTCGAGTTTTCTTTTATTAACAAACCCATTCCACTCATCTATCGAACCTCAGTTCACAGATTTTTTAAACAACTGTTTTTCATAGGTTGGAACATATAGCAATGGGCGCACGTCTGTAGCACGCTTGGATATAGGAAACCAGTGTTTAAATAACTGGTCATTACGGAATTTTGCCACAAATTTGATTAGCATGTACCGCTTCCTTTCT
>JAHZNA010004940.1:0-20975 GCA_027743935.1 Sinodicranocentrus sp. ZH6 | reverse complement strand
TACTCATAGTAACTAAAAAACACTCTATGCAAAATTTCATGACAATCGGTGCATTTTCGGGTTTGGCCCATTAAAATAGTAAAAGAAAATAGTGCCCTTTTTCACATTTTTTTTAAAAAAATTGCATGACAACATATTTTGACGGGTCCAAAGCTCTCTCTTCTTCTTACCGACTTAATTATAAATGTTAAATAAAGAGCTGTATAATATGTAAATGTTTGTAAGGAAAACGGAAATGATATTAGGGAAATTTTAAAAGAAAATGAAAACCTCTGGAATCTATTAGACAGGGTATCACATACCAAGCTTCATAACTTTGTGGGAGGTATTCAGGACAGTGTAACGCACTTGAGTTAAGAAAACTCGCTGACAAAGAATTGTAGAATGTTAAACTGTTTTACACCGCAGAGAAAACAAGGGCCATGAAGAGAACGAACGTTGTGTAACACGTACCCAACAAAGTTTCAAAAAGGCTTTACGTAGGACGTATATGATTACCTAAACAAACTTAAGAAAACTTATAATTGTACTTAAGTTGATAAACTTTCAAATTTCCTGTTTGCCTTACACTTGACAGTTTCCTTTTGTTTCTTTCTCCGGAAACTATTTTCAAATAGAGGAAACATATAGATAGCGGTTTTGTAAAAGTGGTTACGTTTGCAAGAAAACCTTGCAAGTTGAAAAAAAGTTTTTGTGAAACATATGGAAATGAAGTTTTTGAGCAAGTTTCATATAAGATATATCACACCATACATAGAAGTGTCACGCGTATTTTTATGTATATATTTTATTTTAAAAGAATTTCTTTTGGGTAACCTCAGGTGGGGTTTTTATTATTTGAGTTGTACCTTGTACGAGTGGCTTTTTTTGACAGATTCTCGTTACAAATAGTTTCCATCGTGGTTTTATCCTTAATCCAGCTTGTAGTAGAGCATGAGAAAAACATGTGGTGGTTGGAACAAGAGAGAAAAAACAGAGTTGGATAAACAAGCATAGTAGGGAAAGCCGCACTCGCAGGGTTTTGCTTTGACCTATGGGAAAAGATGGTAGTCGATTATTTACGCTAATTGTATCTTGGGATGACTTCACACAGCTATAAAACCGTTTCTCGCAACACATCCCTCCCTCCACGAGCCCAACACAGGGACACAATAACACTACAATAATAACCATACTCTAGTAATGTAATGAGCACATATGTAGGTAAAAAGGACGCAGGTGGTATTACGTAAATTATAAGGTGAACCTTATGCTCCTCTCTCTTTCGGGTAGCATGGCGCCGCATGAAGTGGAGTGCACACACACAGAGAGAAAAGTAGTTTCGAACCGGGTTTACAAGACAGTTTCAATGTCTCCTGTTGGAGTCCATTTAAATTAACAATATTGCACCTCTATGGTTTCATTATCGTAAATTCTCATGGAAGAATGTTCTCCAAAAAGAGAGTGAGAGACTCCGCCAACCTTTTTCCCCGCAAAGAACAAAAGGACTCTCTCATTGGAGGAAATGTAATGGAAAAACATCGAAAATTGACCATAAATTAGCTGACACTAACTTTCCTTCGTAGATTAGAAACCATACTATTACCATTCACAAACTCGTGGTTTCCCTTTAGAAAACCCGAGCCCGTCTCCCTTTTTTAGAGTGCGACACAAATGCAGGGAAAGCACTGTGTGTATCCAGTGCATTTATACCATGAGTCTTGTTTTGTCTCGAAGTGAGAGAGAAGCTGTTTTGGTTTACCGATAGGTCCCTTTCCTGACTTTTCCATTTCCTATGCACCACACATCTCTTCACAGGATTTCGTTCAAAGAAAGATCTTAAACTAAAGATATCCTTCATAGACTCTTTACAACTTTTACGTAAAACTCAACTTTTGTTTTTCCAAAGGGAGATTTTAGATTTTCTCGTACGCATGTTGTTGTAGACATGCTTTTCCAACAATAAATGTCAAGAGGAAGGATAATGAGGAAAAAGAGAGGAGTACATATTACCAAAATTTACATATTAATGTTTCGCGGTTTTATCCTTGCTTTTGTTTACAACTTATATTACACCAGAGAACAGAGCTCATGTAGTCGGTTGTATTTGAAAGACAAGGGAAAAACAATGGCAGCTTAGGTGATACCTGTAATCCCACCACATTTAATTAATAAAAACAATTCATTGAAATTACCCCCTTGTTAAGTGTTCCCAGTCACGAGTAAGTTGAGATTATTGTGAGGATATTCCAACACACACAAAGATTAGAGTCGTTATACGCTCTCTCAATGGAAGCTGTAAAAGACATTGCGGTTATTTAAATAGAGAACACTGTATATCCTATGATTTATACCTTGTTCATCCCTTCATGTGTAACTGCTTTGGAAAAAGTGGACCTCCTTTTTCCCTTTTCACAAGCACAAGTGTGATAGAAAATGGGAAAATGCTAGAGTGAGAATAACACAAAGCATACGGCTTGCGGGAAAAAAGGTTGAAGGAAAGTGAAGTGGATAGCGCATTGTGTAAAAAAAAATCTTAAATTTTTAAGGGTTTAATGTGTATGTGTCTGGCATTTTTGCTGAGACCGGACATGACTTTTTTCTCTACCACTGGGAGCATCCATCTCTCTCAACTAGTTGGCAGAATTACGCTTTTGCATCCTCCCAGCACTCACTCTTCCTCTCTCTCTCTCTCTGAGGGAGAGTACATACTTTAAAAAAGTATACATGTATGTATGTGTGTGTGTATTTATACGATAGAAAAGTGGAAGTAACGTAAGCCACCATATATTATGCATGTGGAGCTAACTACATGTATCAAAAGTAGTATTTTATTTTATTTCACTCGTTTCGGTTTATGTAAGTGAAAGGTATTTATTGTTCCACGAGGCATATAAGGGGAAAGCGACAAATATGATCGTAAATCCAACAGGAAATTTGAGACTGTAAATCTTTCTTAGAATTGTTTCCTGTCTTCTTGAGGAAGGCTTCAAGATTAAGGGCGTTGTTCAACAGCTCACAAGCGTTTTTTTTCATTCTCGCTTTCCCTCCTGTTCCCTGAATGCGTCTATTTTCCACAAGTGCATAAATACGCATATAAACCCACCACCCTAACATTTTCCGTTTTTGTCTTGTGAGCTGAGGAGGAGACAGCGGGACGAGATATGAGCAATTTAAACTCTCTTGAAAAGTAGAACTTGACCCGTTCCGCGGCTATATTAATGTAAGAGAGGAAAAGGAGTGAAGGAGAAAGTGCGAAAGAGAAAGAGGTTGTCTATGAGCCTTGTGCGTGGAACATGGAGAGCATAATAATTTACACCTAAAGCGTTCCCCACTCTTGAGGAAACACACGTCGGCTTAAAAAGGAGTTGATAAAGTTATGAAGTAAAAGTGTTGTAGGGAGACAGGAGGAATGTATAATTACATATCTAAACTTTCCTTGGGTTTTCCCTTTTTTCTGAAAATTTACAGGTCCGGAACCAAAGGTGCGTCCAGTAATTGTATATATTCACGGAGGGAAGTTCGCCTGGGGAAGTGGGAATCTTTCGGATGGCACGGTTTTTGCAGCATATGCGGATGTTGTGTTTGTTACAATCAATTACCGTCTTGGTGTTCTAGGTATGAATTTCAAGGGGATAAATAGAGGTCGACGAGGCATGCCATTATAATGTTATTATTGTTATAGCTAAAAATATATATTTTTTAAATGCATGAGTTAATGTGCATATACTTGCCTCATGTGTGATGTAAATGTTTCCTTGAAAATGGAAATAAACCCATTTCTTGCCCCGTTAACACTACGTATGACAAAGTTGATGCGGATTTTCGCAAAATCCTCTAAATTTCCGTACATACTCTCCTCCAGGGTGTTTGGAAGAAGGAGATATAAGAAAGTTTCCGTTCCCAATTGTTCTCACTCTCCTTGCTACACTGATCTTTTTCCAATTTTTGTAGAAATATTTTCTAACGTTGTGTTCTCCTTTCAGGCTTGTTCCATCGATCCATCCTCATCGCAGGCTCTTCATATGCCCCATGGGCGTTAGTATCAGATCCAAGGGCAGCCGCTTCTGCTCTAGCTCAATCATTAAATTGCTCATCTCCAGGTTCCTCCTCATCCGTCAACTTGTCAAACGCTGCAAGTGGCAGTAGCTCTGGAGGCAATGCTACAAGCTCTCACGTACCACTTGCAGCTCCACCCGCGGCAACAATTCTTCAAGTCACAAGGGAAAGCTCACATGGGAAATCATCCAGTTCTCATGCTCAGGATCCTGTGTTTGAATGTCTCAAAAATAGACCTTTTGCCGACTTCGCCAGGTTCAGTCCTCCTAAATTCGCTGTTGATTTTGGTCCCAGCATTGATGGAGTCGTGATCAAGCCTAATTTTCGAGTGAGATTCCTTGCATTTTTTTCCCAGGTTTCTTTCCCCATTCATCATCAAAAGTTACACACTGGCATGCCATACCACATAGGACACAAACTGAGAAAATATCTTGTTAGCTTTTTATTTCCTTTGTATCAAAGACTCTTGTCACAAGAGGAAACGGAAGCCTGTTTTCCAAAGACTTTTTCAATGTGACAAATTCAGTGAAGCTGTTTTCTCTATAGACTATTTGATCCTTTGTCAGAGAAAAAAACAACAACAGATTTTCTTCAAGGGAATTATTGATAAAAACGGAACGGTATAAGCTTGTGAGTTTGCCTCTGCAATGTACTTTGAAATGACAGAATCATTTCTTAAATGCTTTTGAGTCTTATGCCTGAGGGACTTTTGGCTTTCATGATGCTACATCATTATTATGTCATCTATACCTAGTAGCAAGTCTTGGTCTGGTCTGCTCAAGCAGTTTCCGAAAACCTTTCCGTCTCACTTATCAAAGACTGCCTGAGGAAACTAATGGCAAGAAATGATTAATGAAAGCTAGTGGTCCACTTTACGCATACATACACCCATAATCAGTCTCTCTGGCCTTGCCTCACCACTACACATTGGCATGCTCAAGTCGCACTCACACACACACACACACTTGGAGATGAAGAGATGAATAAATCATTCATGTGACTTGGACCAAATGTTACTTTGCTTTGTACAGGTTGTAGCGGATTCCCAGATGGGGAAACGTGACGTATCAAAAAAGTATGATCTTCTTTTCGGCCTTTCATCCTTTGAGAAAATGCTTGCGTTCAGCCAGGTACGTAACAATATGAGTTTCTTTGATATATACATACTATTCCCACAAGTCAAATAAACAACTTACGACAGTGAAATTACCTGACATATATGAGCTCACTGCATAGACAAGTGGGAGGAAGACGGTTTTTTTAAATTGAGTAAAAAGTGAACTCTGAGCAGAGCATTTTTTTCCGCTTAACTTGTTTAAACTTGTAGACTCTGGTTGTAATAAATTATTTGGAGAAGTAGAAAACTGAAAGAGGATTTTCTTTTCTAGGTGGACCTCGAATACGGATTCGAGCAAGGTCGGAGGGATGCCATTTTAAGGACGTTGATAAGAAACTCGTACAGATTCCACCTTAGTGAGATTTTGGCCACTATTAGTAACGAGTATACTGATTGGGAGAAGTAAGTGGGGATTTTATTTTTAATTTATTTAATCCTTACTCGAATGAGATGCCAGGGTATGTCAAAATCGTTGAGAATCTGAAGATTCTTGGCGTTTTTGCAATATCTTATCACTTTTCTTAGCTGCAATCTTGACTCTCGTGAAATAGTTGAAAGAATCCTTGGAATTGGCTGAGAGTTTGGAATTCTCAGAATCAGTCTTACTTACTCTCACCTCATGGAGTCATTTTTGGCTAAACAATACCAGCCAAAAAGTCCCTAACGTAATATGTTCGGTGCAAAATGCATTTTATGGAGAGAATTTCTTGGTATTTTCTCCCATTTAAAACCATTCCAGTCCGCATTATGTTAGCTGGAATGTAAGAGAATTATTGAAGATTTTCCCCCAAACCAGGTCACCAGGTACGGCCGAGAATATGCCAAAAAGTGTCCTTCTGAATATACGATGTGTATGGGTGCAATCTAGAATTCCTTTTACACCCCATAATCCCATCCCAATCCATTAAAAGCCAAGGTGAGAAGAAGATTTTCCAGAGGAGCAATTTAAGCCAGTATGGCTAGCAGATCATAGCTCTTTTTAATTACAACAAATAAAAAATGTCCTTCTACTCCACTACCACGCTACTCACTAGAATAAAAAATTTCCCGAGAAAGCAATCTTTCTCTCATCTGATACTAATTCCAATCCTGGAGTTACTTCTAGTGAAATAATTTGATATAACCTTTCCCCTTCTACGTCCCATTGTTTTCGTCTTACATATTCCCCGAAAAGAAACAAGCTGTATAAAAATATCTGCAATATTCATTTTCATAAAATTCCACCACTGAGAAATTCGTGCTCCAGTGAATATAATCCGCATGAATATAACAACCTCCGTTAAGAAAATCATAAAAATACCTCATCTGAAAGGAACAATGATATGAAAGTATGAAAAGTCTTGTCCTGTTGACATCATTTCCGCTTGAGGAATCACACCAGGACGACGAACAAGAGTTGTAGTAGCAGTAGCACTTCCTTTCTCAGACACAATTGCCCTTTGTCTGTTTGAGAATTGTCTTCTTTCCCCCTTGTTGTGTCATTTTCTTTGCTTTCACTCATTCATTCATGCTCAGCTTTTTGCTATTATGTTCCTCCTTTTCTCTTGTTGCTTGCCTACTTTTTTCAGAAAAAAAAAGTTCTCTTGTAAGGGCGTGTGCACACCGACACACGCGCGAAACGGTGTATATAATTCAACCTTCATGGATCCATTATATAAGCTATGAGCCAGCGTGGTGACTCTCTGAGAAAATAAAATACAAAGAATTATATAAATAACTACAAGAGAATCCTTCCTGTTCTACTTCCTATACTCAGGATTAAAAACTTCCACTTCCCGTGTGGAATTTCTTGACTGGGAATTCCCTTTATTTCCCAGGTTTTATGTATTTCATGTAAAATGTAGCTTCCGTAATCATATGTGAGAGTATTAATGTACCAACAGGGAATAATATATAGAGAGCCCTGGAATTTCAAATGAATCCTGGTCTCATCTCCTTCGACATTTAGCTCATTCTCTCTCTCCAGCACACTCAAAAAGTGCGTGTTTGCCCATTTTAAATGGGAAAATTCTTTCCTCAAGCTTGCACGACTTATCCATCACTTCCATCATCATCTCTTTCTGGTTAGTTACACTAACACATATACCCTCCCTGTGTCCGTCTACCCGTGACATGCTCAGCACTCTCTCTGCTTCTCTGAGCTCAACGACAAAAACTCTTTTGCTAGCTTTTAGATTAAAATTATGAAAATCGGTGACAAAGGACGATTTATCTTGAACCGGGAAATACTCGGATTCATCCTTGCTAGTAGTTCCAGGGGGTGATAAAACTTGGACCTGGGAAAGGATCCAGATAGAGAAAAACAAAATGTTACAAAGGTTGTGTCCCACTAAATATGGACGTTGCTGACTGTCATTGTAACTCAAGGTATTTGAGAGTGTGGTGATAATCATACGGTGAATCTTTAGCCTCCTCTCATCCCAGTTTTTGGGGCTCACTTTCATCAGCAAGATTAGTTTTTAGAGATATACATATGGATATTGTAGGGTTTATCCTAAGGGTTTTTCAGGAGCGGAAGAGAATGCATTATATATGTGCTTTCAACTTTTGCGCTTCATATTCAAACCACGCACCACAACTCGTAATCCTGTTTAATATATTTGTAGCAATTAATTAAAGCGATGCTCTTTGCATTTCCAGCTCAATCCAGCATCCTGTTACCATCCGGAACCTGACAGTAAGTGCCGTGACAGACTGTCTCAGCTTGGCTCCTGTGATTGCTGTAGCTGAGTCATCCCTAGTCAACCGAGCGTTCTTCTATGTTTTTGATCACTCTACCAAAGCTGGCCTTTTCAACTACCAGGTTTGATATATTCATTTGAGACAAGTGTACATATTCATTTTTCGTTAGTTCATGTTTCTGAAGGAATTATAATTATGCGTTTCATATATTGGTCAAATAGTTTAACTTTTTAAAAAGATTTTTTTTCGGAGAAAGTGGACAGATAGCTGGAGAGAAAAGTAAATACACGGATTGGAAATTATGCAGCACAAATAGTGAAAACCACTCATCAATATGGTTACTTCAACAATTGAACCCTTTACGTCCTTGAAATACAAATTTAAAAACAAACACGTTTCAACCATGTTTCTCACTTCAATTTTGATGAAGGGCTTTACTTGGGAGAACAGATGTGTGGTTTACCAATCAAAATTCGTTAGACTGGAATAATTGAAATTAGAATGAGTATGCAAAGGTAAAACTAGTGAAGGGTCACTACTCTACCTTTCTGGAATGTTATTTACTTCCACAGGCAAAATCATTTTCCCACAGTAGGCTCAAGTGTTTTGATGTATATTCGAGAATGGTATATTTGATATTAAAATAATTTCGAAGTAGAGATCCCATTAACGTCATGAGGTGGAGAGGTTTAATTAGTTTTCACTCACGCGGTCGGTCAAGTGCCCTTTGAGAGTTGGAAAGGTTTTTTGAGCTCAAGGTTTTATCATAGCGAGAACAAACAAATCCCAATATCCCTCAACACAACGACACACATATGCTTTCCCTTCTGACCAGAATGCTCTTGATTGATAATGGAATTCTCCTGGTGATACGAGTTGGAATTGACGCAAGCCAAGCTGTTTCTAAACCTTTGACATTATCAAAATTTCTCGGAGGAGCAGATCCCATAAGTTCATATTTTCCTCGGGAAAAGCTGGTCAGGGTTGGTAAAAGTTGTAATTTAGAAAATTCCTCTTGATGGTGTTTTCCACAACAAACTTTTTTTTCTCACAGTATCTCTTCCAAAAGGTAAAACAAAGTAGAGAACATATATATGTATATACATCTTTTTCTCTATCTCTCTCAAGTTCTTAGAAATTCCTCCATAATAAGATCGAACATTGTAGCCAGCGGAAGGAAACTCCCTTCAAAGCTCTGAGCTGCCTGACAGTGACGTTTTTCAAATCCCCAATCCTATTTATTCACCAGTGGCATACATACTGGAAGAAGGGCTCTTCTCCACTCACACAGCAAGTGGGCAGTGTAGTGTAAAAAAAAAGTAAGAGCCAGAGTTTGAGAATAGTTAGGGAAGGATGTGAGTGTGCGGTGGTGGTGAAAACATAGTAGTAGTGAAAGCTCTGCGTTTTCCCCTTCTTTCCGCATTTCTAAACGAGCTACTCAAACTTAACCTCACAACAGCGGATTCCTTCCATAACCTCAATGGACAGCTCAAAAATCATTGGGATTTGTAATAAAGGTCTCGAGCCTGGCATGTTTGAATTGTTGGTGGTCATGTGGGTGAAGCGGGCCAGTGATGGGGTCTGAAAAAAGTGTACGGTTTATACTCTTCTAAACTCCCTCTCTCAAGTAAGGAGAGTCGTTTAGACAGTTATGTACACTCAACTTTATGTGAGCTCTCGCACCCGTTTTTGTTATGAACAGTAAGTAGGAGAACTCCAGCAGTGGTGGAGTATGTGTGTGTGCATGTGTGTTCAGCACCCCAGAAGACATAAACGACTTAGAATCCCTGTAGGCATAACATATTATAGGTGTAATACCCAGAGCAACAGAGAAAAACCAAGAGGTTTTCTACAATTTCATGGTAAACTTTTGCTGTATGCTTTCCTCTTTAAGTTTGAGTGGAAGCCTTCTCCTTTTCATTTTCGATTGGGAAAATGTAGTGTAAAAAAGGGATGAAGCGATATTATTATAGAATTTAGGTATAGCAGAGAATAATAAAGTTTTTCTTGTTCTTTCATATTTGACTTGGTTATTCCAATGTCGCTCCGCATGGTTCCCCTTGCACACACATACATTCACATGCACATAGATATTTGCTGACACTCACACTGACATTACTGTTTCTCTCTCTCTCACTTTCTCCGAAATATATACTCCCTCTTTTCCGTTTTTACTGAGGGGAAGAATATGTGACTGAATTTTTAAATGACCACTGGCTCACAATGATTTCACTCGAACAATCCCTAGAAAAAGAGGGGATGCACAGATTGAATGATGGGCGAAAACGTTGGAACGTTGTGTTGGTGAATGCGAGCAGAGTGTAAATGGCAAATTTTCCTTGTTATTCTTGTATGCAGAGAGTGGGTGCAGGAGGAGGTGAAGAGCTAAATTACATGTTAGGATCCCCATTAGTTGAAGCTGTCAGTGGACATGTGCTCCCATTTGTCCCGCCGCCCATACCTTCCAATTATACCAAGACAGAAATGGCATTGTCCGAGCTAATGATTACGTATCTTTCCAATTTCGCTCACACTGGGTAAGCTCTTTTAATGCTTTTTTTCTTCTCTTTTTTCTACGCGATTTATGAAAGTCACATACACATGATAATATAGATGTACTATGCTGTAGTGTTGAAGTAAATGTAATACTGGAATCGATTGTTGTTTGAGGATGAAAATAGGCGGGTCTTTGTGTTCAATGTGCAGACTGGCCGGTTTTTATATTATTATTATCGTCCTCTCACCCTACCTTATAGGGAGGGCTGTTGTGGAGTTGCATTCACTAAGGAATACAAATATACTCAATATTGGACGTAATATCCTTCTCCTATTGTAGTGGAACCGGAAAGGCTTCACTTTCTCAATCTATATTGTGCAAGGCATAATAAGAAGAAAGTACAATCAAAATAAATGACCGTTTAGAATCCCGTTGTTGCATTCCTTATTGTTTCTCGTTGTGCCTTTTTCCCTCATTCTAGTTTCCTATAACGAGAGGAAATATCGCCCATAATATGCACTTTTATTGAATCCGTGACTGTTTTCAATTTGTTTCTTTATAAAAGGGTTTGTTGAGCTGGAGGAAAGAATGAGAAAAAAACACGTTATCTCTTTCAACCGTCTGCGTCTCAGGCTATCTGATGATACCATTAGGAATGTTAAATGTGTCAGTTGAGAAACAGAATAATATATTATGCAACTTCTATTTTTTGTTCTTGTTCACAATGTGAATGCAACGCTTAACAATCAGCTTCCGCGGTTTTGTTTGCCATTCCCGGGAAAGGGAAGGAAAGCTGACGTGGCTAGAATTGTGATGATACGGCAGATTTCCATAAGATGTATTGCCTTCACAAAGAGTCCACAGCGGTTGAGTCCAGAGAGATAGATAGACGACTCTGTCCTTCTGTCTGTCTCTTTCGGAGGAAAACCATATTTTCGAGAGGAGGAGGAGATTGCCATATAATCTCGAGTTGGTTATCTGCCTAAATCGATGAGAGCGCATTTAGAAGCACCACAAGTAACTCCATAAAAACCGGGCAGCCAGTTTCATCCCAAACAATCAGGCATATGCCACCGTAACTTTACTCTGAGAGGATACTACTGCGTGTAAAGATCGTGTGGAGAAAATGACGTATAGCCTGAAAACTCGTATAAAAGCCTATTGCGTACGTGTGTGGGGAAGGCCGTGTGCAGAAATGGCATGAGATCCAGAAAGGGAATTAAGTATAACCGTGTCATGTCTCTTAAATTTTAGCGATCCCAACGAGCCACTGAAAACCAGTGATATAATCTGGCCTATTTCAAAAGAGCGTAATCGCTTCAAAAGCACAAAATGGGAACCTCACGACCGTTTCCATCAAAAGCTGCTGGAGATAAGTGCCAATAAACTACGAACCCGGAATCATTACCGGGCTCATCAAATGGCCATTTGGCTAAGGTGAGTTGGTGTGCGGGTCTTTTCTTTTCATCCTTCTTTCCCTTTTTCCTCAGTTGTTTCCATGCTTGACTCTTTTCGAGAGTTATCCTCTCTAAAATGTGACAAAAAGCCATTCATTTCAACGCTGCTATATGACCATCCTGACTTTGCGACATGAGACAACATGGCGGTTTCCAGTTTCATCATTATTATGATGACTGAAGACAATGAGATGGTAAAACATCTTAGCTTCGAAGAGAGCGAACAAACGAAAAATCTTTTGAGAACTTTTTTCCCCCTAAACGAGAACTACGTTTTTCCGTTCTTCAAGATATGTATGGAAAAGTCTCATTCACTTTATTAAATCCCATATGGGGAATGGTATCATAACCCGAGTTTGCCACATGGACTGGTCTCGTCTTTGGAAAAAAGTACTTTCCTAATGAATACACACTTTAGAAATAAATATATAAAGTTTATCTTCCAGCTTGACGTCAAGGCTATAATTGTGGAAAGCTTATTTCGGAGAAGGAAAGCGTACAAATTGAACAGGTGTAGTAATCCTTTCCAAATACAAGGTCTAACTTGAGATGATGAACTTTTCTCCGTTTCCAGCAACCAATTTTTTCAGAAAAGATCTAAAACATAGAAATACTTATTGAGAAAGACATCACCTTATTATTAGCATTCCACGTAGGGCTTTAATTATAAGCTGGTGTCGGAGGAATTACTTCTGTGAAATGTAACATTAGCCCTTTACGTTGATGAAACCGAACGGAAATTGAAACTTGGATGAAGTTAGGGTTAAGCTTGGTGTGTTCTTGTTTTATACTTATTTTCTAAATGCCTTCTTTTTCACGACATAATTAAAGCGTAACGACATCGAGAGAAGTTTTGAAATAGAAATAACTGTATTTCTTGCAAAACTGAGTAGGTGGAATAATTTGCATAATGTTATCCTTAAAAGAGGTAAACCAGCATAAAATAAAAATTAAAGGGAGACTATTGATTAGGTATAGTTTTGAATATGTTTTGTCTTTTTGAGAACGAGCCAAATTTCTGATTAAACTCGACTCGAGGATATAGAGATGCAAATCAAAACTTGTAAAGGCTTAGCAGTTTACCCCCAAAAGTAAAAATTGCAATGAAATAAAAAACTAAAATGAGTTAGCATAACATCGTCATTTGTAAATGCAAAAACTGGATTAACTAAGATGAGCTGTATTGAATCACTTGAACTGGGAAACTAAATTAAAATGAATTAGCATTTGCACACATCATCAAAATAAATATTAGTAGTGTACACAAAAGCATTCTGTACTCTATCTATACAGGATTTATCGGAAGCTATTCCGTGAATTTGTAATGAAACCTTATAAAATATGAACTCTCGTGCCAAACTTGCCAAACCGTGTTTACCCTATAGGTATATAAAAGTTTGCACAAAACCTCACTACTTATTCATCTTCATTTAATGAATACCCCATTATTTTTCATCCTTCGTAAGCTCAAGCTCAGACTAGAATGGAGAGTGAGGGGATGCATGAGTAAAAACTGGTGTACAAACTTTGAGCAATTTCTCTCAAGCCTAAATTGGTTGTAGTTTAAGGTGCACTTTTTGCATTGCATACATCTCATCTACATTCACTTTTGCCCGTTTTTACTCACAGAGTGAAAGCACCGTGAAAGATTTCAAGGCTCAGGGAGGAGCTCAGACAGTAGAGCATGAAATGATAATTACTGTTTTTACCTCATCACAACGACCTACACTACTCCCTCACGTTTCACTCTACCCCAAACTCCCATCGTCTCATCCCATGTACCTATTTATGATAGTGATATATCATCTAAATACACAGAAGAGGTGCTACCTTTCGGTTCTTTGAAATTAGCTTGCTAAGTATCATATAATGAAGACGTTTGCCCTTTTGTTCGGGATTTTCACAAACACATATTTCCCCTTATCTTGAATCCATCTATCCTCCCTGATGATACTTACCAAAATATTTTTTTCTAAAGTGCCTAAAAGTATTTCCTATGAATTCTCTAGTCCATATGTAATTCTATATATTTTTTTATTAAAAGACTCGTGCCTGAATTGCAAAGGAGTGGAGCTCAGTTTGCTTCAACTCTTCATAATCGAATGAAGGGGGGCAACGACCCAAACCTCTACGTGGGCAAGTAAGTACTCAACTCATATAAGTCAACTCGTGGAAGAAAAAATCCTTCGCTTTCTCTGTTGTACTTAATACAGCTTATAGCAAACTTATGTGATTGTAAGCATTCCTCTATGTTGCCAAAAAACAGCTAAATTAATTATTTTGTTGCACATGCGAATGAAGAAAATATGTAGAAATAATATCTTTCTTATTAGCTTCCCCTTTTTTATAAGACAATTTTTTCCCCTTCACTTCACTCACTTTCTTGGTTGCCCCTGCTATTGTTTCTTTTTTAGCAAATGATCTATTGTATTATATCCTCATATAAATGCAATGAACTTTCCCATTACGGCTTGAAATAGAGCTGTAGTTATTTTTCAGCTAAGTTCGTAGGGACTTCTATTGAAATTTCCCTGGGTAGCAATGCCGTCTCGTGGAGCTGTGTAGACACCAGAATAGAGCAACTCTATATGCCACGAGTTATACTTGGAATTAGAATGAATATGCCATGTTGTATGTTATGTGGGCATTACTTGAAGATTTCCCTTTTTAAGAAATTAGGATGTTGATAGGGTTCGCTGAGAAATCATGCATGTATATGATTATTATATGCATGTATATTCCATGTTGTAATCTACAATCTCCTTCTTTTCTCTCTCATTCCTGTCTTTTGTTTTCATTTCATCTCCCTTTCTTTAGTTGGCCACTCTTTAAAAAAAATGGAATGCTTCAAGTGAAAGCGAGCCAAGTGGAAATTTCTCTCTCTTGAACGTATTCACTCCACACATACGTATATTATAATAATTTGAATGAGCAGTACATGTCTGTATAAATAGGGGAGAAAAAAGGAGAGAGAAAAGTCTCTACGTGTGCATCCCTGTTATTAGCCTGTTTACTTCACTTCTTTTCTTTACAACCTTTCTTCTCCCATCTTCACTTGATTTTGTGCAAGCTTCAAAAAATCGAGCATAGACAGACAGACACTTGCTCAAAGTTGTAATAATAACAGGAAATATTATCGTCAGTATTTGGTTATGATTTTTTTGGGATTCCAAATTCCTTCAGGATTAGGCTCAAGAATTCTAGTGAACAACGCACATTTTCTTTCTAACATTTTTTTCTTATCACAAGTTTCAACTATGTAGTAAGCCAGTAAGAGTAAGTAAAGAGATGTGTGTAGACTGACTGTAGGATATTTACAAATAGCCATTATAAAACATCTACGCTTGGAATGTATTCTTCCCGCAAAGGTATAACATTAGAATAGAAGGAAATAAAGATGTTTCTCTAGTGAACTGTGTATTCTGGGCTATGCTATACTGAATGTTGAGCCCGTTTGCACTCTTGTGTTTTTCAAATGTTTGCTTTTTATTTGTTTTGTGAATTTTTTGCACAAATATTACCAGGTAGGTTGTTGAGCTAGAATGGTGCTGGTATTGCATCTCAGAGAGAAAAGGATGTGGTTGATGATGTTATCTTATGTATAAAGAGCAAGGAGGCATATCCAAGGGGCAGATTGAGACTAGGAATATTTATATATTTATATCTGTGAAAGAGATAACGGACAAAAAAGACTACCTATAGGCTATAACACAAAAAGAAAGGGAATAAAATACTTGCTCTGCTTATGTCTCTGTTCACTGCTCCCGTTTAGCCACTCTTTTTTCCCTTCGTCCTTTGAATGAAAGCAAATAAGTGGAAAGTGTACATGCACGTTAAATGTGTACCTAGAGATATGTAGAGAGATTCAGCCGTTACAAGAGCAGTATTTTTTTCACTGTAGCAAAATGAAATCTAGTCAGATGTATGCTGTTTAGAGATATAGAAGTGGAAAGTGGGATCCAACAAAGGGATTTAGATAGGGAATTGTGGGAGACCTTTGGGAATTGTGTGTAGTTGCAACTCTCTCTTCTTATTTTTCTCTTCTCTACCTTATTTCTATTTCTTTATCATTCTATTTACCAAGGCATTTTGTTTTTCTTGAGGCTTTCTCTCCCTTGTTTGCTCAAGTGATAGCCATTCGTTACTTGTAAGTAACTTCTTTCACTCCTCAGTTCACTAATTCACATTTATTGCAAGATATTATTGCTGTTTTTATGTGTGAATTCATTCAGTAACTGTAGGCTAAAAATGCGAGCTTTTATTTGCTTTCTTGCTTTCCTCTCTGTTCACTTCTCTCTCTGGGAGCACAATTGAGAGTTAAGACAGTCATAATATAATGGAAAAGATAAGGGGAGTTTTTAGATTAAAAAGGCTATTATTGTCGTGCATTTTTCTTGTTTTTCTGGATAATATATCCTTTAGTACATTTTAGAAAGTTTTTTTTTCTCCCCTTTTTCTTTCCCATACAAATTCCCAATGCGTGCTTGACCCGAGGAGAAGATTTTGTTTGGGTTTGTTTCGCTTTTATGCTTTTATACTTTCTCCCTCTCGCTGAGTGTTAATAAGAAAGTTGAGTCAAGTGTTAGACGTGATGAATGGTGACACTTTTGGAACAAAAGGCTTATTCCCCTTTTCCCACTTTCATGAGTAGTGTTCGAAGTGGACATGAAGGAGATGACATGATCTTAAGTGGAGCTGGCCCATCAATATTTGGAGTGATGGGGTACGGGGACGAAATCATTGAGCCTCCGGAAGCAGGGGTATTTAGCCGTACGAACAATAACCAAACCTCTGGGCTGCCATCTCCACCAACTACTTGTTTCTCCCCGTTGGCATCCTCATCCTCTCCAGCCGTTTCAGGCCGGTCAAAACATGAAAGAGTGAATGAGACATCTTTCGAGTCATCCTTTTTTTCTCCTTACTCAACAGCATTGTCTGTGACTATTGCCATTGGTAAGTTTCATCTTTTCCGCTATCATGATCAAACACACTAACAGCCTGCTAAGCAATGAGATATGGAATGATATTGTTAGGATAAAAGAAGAAGAGAAGAAGAAAAAGTGTTCTTCTATTCTCTATAGTGCTCTTCTCATCATCGTCGTTATCCTGGAGTAAGGGCACTTGTACAATAAGTAGGTATTTATCAATTGTTGGCATACAATCCTGTCTGGTGAAGATCCTATAATAACTTTTTTCTTGCCTTGAGACCCTCCACATTTCCTTTCTGTCCATGACACAATGGAAGCATAGGTAGGCGTGGGTAAGAATTGTAATAATGTAGGAAATAGATATTTTATACAAGAACTCTGAAAACAGGGTGTAGTCTTGAGCTTATTTGTAGGAAGGTGTATAGAAATCGAGATGAGGATCATTTGCCTCAGGTAGCTTTCTCAAGTCTTATACAGAAGCTATTAAAATGTGTGCATGTGAAACTTCTTACACCATCATGTTGATAGGATATCTTTATACTGTAATGGCTTGCGGGCAAGAGGGATTCCATTCTTATTTTATTCATGAAACCATGTTTCCCATGAAAGGAGAAAGTTATAGGGATAGAAAGCAATATTTTTGAAGAGCGTGTGGCTAGTTACGTTTCAATGTTCACATCTGTACATGATAAGCTATGTATGATGTATGAAAATAGTAATTTCAAATATTACGCTTTCATAATGTATAGATAGGGTAACTTATATATCCTGTGTGTTTGACGTAGGTTGTTCCCTTCTCATCTTGAACGTCTTTATATTCGCCCTCGTCTACTACCAGAGGGACAAACGGAGGGCAGAAATGATGAAAAGTGCACAACAGCACTCGGATTCGAGTATATCCAGTAAATACGGGGAACCTCCGGAGCTTCTCAAGTCTAACTCGACAACAGCTACTTCCCTCCATCTGTCCACATCCCAAGGACAGCTTCATCCTCTTCAAATTTCACAACAGCATTCATCAGACTCCACAGCTTCTTGCCATTCCCGTCATGGAGGTCAGCACTCATATGTAGGGAGTCCGGTGTCAGAAACTACGCAGAAACAATTGGCTCTGGCTGCTCAACAGCAACAACTTAGTCTTAGTCAAAGAGGTATTCTTCTAAATCCTTCTCAAACACATCACCAGCACCAACAACATCTTCATCAACTTCATCACGGTCAGGGACATTTCCCACCGCAAATGCTAGCTGTAGCTACTTTACCCAGGTCGAATGGTGGCATTGCTGGAATCCCCACTGGCTCCGGTTTACCCAAGCCACCTCCTCCGCCAAGAAGTTTCACCAACTTTTCAACTCTACCCCACTCCATTAATAAGAGTAATCAAAACCTCTCCAGTAATTTCGATGAACTGAAAGTTTAAATGAACTCATAAATAATGTGGGATGTGGAATTATGACGCAGAAATAATCCTGATATTGATATTACCTTTAACTCACGATAATATGAATTTACACGTTTTATACGTCGTGTGTGTGTACTTCAACAAGAAATATTCTTTCCTCGTATTACAACCGATATGAGATGATCAATTTATATATACATTATTATATACATACATATAAATATATATATATATCTTTATGCTAATCTATAATCTTCAACTTATATGTGTATTTATCATTATGTACATTCCTTGTGGTGATGAGGTAAAATGTGCTTGTTGAATGCTCAAGGATGAGGTTTTATCAATTAGTTTCAATAAAATACTCAAGTACATTTTGTGTGTTTTCTGTTTAAATGACGAATGTGAGGAATTTATAAGAATAAAGTCTCCAATATTTGACAAGTCCGAAGTGTTGTGAAGTACGTTGTATCCTTCCCTATGTTGAAAATCATGGAAGGGGAAGTGAAATTGTGATGATGAGGAAGGATGAGAAACGACTATGCAAATAGCCCTTGTACCATGTATTGCTTTCCTAGTAGATGACGTATATTATGTGACATGTTGCTTTACATGTCTAGCTTACATTTTCCCCTTTTCATTGCTTTCTCTCAAGGAGACAGACAGCAAACGCTTATTTTTTTCTTGAGACAGATGATACAGCATTTAATACACCGACAGAAGAACCAACTGTTACAAACTTATTTATTTTTCAAGTGGTGTATATTGCGGTGGGGAGTGCATGGCACAAACTTGAGAGCTGGAAGCGCAAACTTCTGTCGCTATTATCAGGCCAACTTGAAGACTATCAGTTTTTCCTCTTTTTTAGTGTGTGTGTGGCACACGACATATTGCATATTACAGATATCTCAAGCTACAATTTCCCAGTGGTTGCACCTCGCTACCAGCATTTACAGCAATATATTACTTCATTCCCATGCATGTGTTTCTCGGCATGTTGTAGAAAAGTGTAAGTATTGGAGGGAGAAAGCCAGCCACCGGATGGATCAGGTTTATGAATTATTCACCAGAAGAAACGGTTTAGGTATTATGTGTGGAAATGCTTATTTCCGCTGTAAAACAAATTTCAGCTATGTGCTGACTTACGAGCCACATTCATCACTCCTTTTCGGCGGTGGCTCTTGTTACGACCAAATAATACACATCTTCTTATTTGTATCATCCATTAGGGAAAAGGGGGCTTTTAGATTGGTTTCGTTGCTTCACTTGGTTTTGAAGCTGCGTCTTCACTTAAGTAAACTCTTGCAGGGAGATCCTTTCAGGAAAAGTTTTGTATCTGTGATGCGGACAACCAGAACAAGTGCAGAACGAGGGATGCTAGTTTCCCGTGTGCACAAAATTCCTCATATAGGTATATATTTTATAAAAATTCCTCGTGTAGGTATATATTTTATAAATAAAAAAAAGCAATATCTTCGGTATATTTTATGCGTTTTTGTTTTGCATCCACGCGAAATATGGAAGTTCCTTTTGAAACAAAGGGATCAATACAGGTTTGGAGAAAAATGCATTCCCATCTACTTTCATTTTAGGGAAGTGTGTAGACAAGGGAAATGTTCTCTCCTTTTCCACTCTCTTTCCTCTTGTTATGGAAATAGGAAGTAGACATTCCTTCAATCGCTTATTTGCTCAGGAAAAAATCGACATGTGAGCGATTTTTTAAGGCGAATTTAATGGGCACTAAATGCATATTTGAACAAGCACGCTTTTTGGCTTGTTACTTTACCAGTTTGCATAATTTGTACGCTTAAGTCAGAAAGGAATCTACCGAGGCTAGTCTACAAATGTCAGAAAATATAATCAAACAAAAATATTTTACCCTGAAACTGAAAGATAAGTAGCAACATAATTAATGTCTTGAGGTTACACACAGTTTTTATGTGGTTCAATAATCATGTCCTAGAACTTGTAACCTAAAACCTAACTTCATTATGGTCAAGGGATAAAAATTACGCGGTACATTATCGGAATGTTTGTAAGTAGCAGGGAAATTTATGGAGAAAGTGAATAGTGGCTAAACCATTTTCTGAATACAACACTGTATTGAATAGAGACAGCCATGTAGTAATGATATACCAAAGCGTAGATTTTTTGAAAAGTGTACATCGTTGAACAACAAAAAGGGTGGAAAAATAGTTAGTTTTTATTAAACCTACCTTTCCTATAGTTAAGCATATATGATTCTTCCTTAATGTCCTGAAAATCATAAAAAATACCCTCAGTTTTCATATTCAGACGAAATATCATTCCCCCCTTTTGCTACTACACACGAGTAACGAGTGAGATTTGAGTAAACATTCATTTGAGTTTGCTATTTTATGCATATACCTATAAGTTTGTCTCCTTTTTAGGAACAAGCTATGATGTGGAAAGAGCCTTCAGCATTATTTCATAATTTCATAAGGGTTACTTGAATCGCCGTACCGTCACGGGCTGCTGGTCTGTGGCCTAAGGTGTTCACCTCTTCTTTTTTTACTTGTACCACAAAAATATGTGGAAAAAGGTGAAAGTTTGAAAAAGTAGTGGAATGATTGCAAAGAAAAAAAAGAGCTTGCACGAGCAGTATTCTTTATACTATATTGAGGTTTTTTAGGGCTCCCCTTAGAAAAAATTATGTAAAAGCGCTAGACTATTCACAGCTATAAATAGAGGTAGGTAGGTATATCATATTTTTAATATATGTTGAGTTTTTGGCAGACGTTTTGGACCTGAGGTGTCGTTTGGCCACATAAAAGCTTTTTGGTTGAAAATTTGTATACAGGTGAAGATTAATGCGAGGAATACGAATCCGTTG
>JAHZNA010004939.1:0-23456 GCA_027743935.1 Sinodicranocentrus sp. ZH6 | reverse complement strand
TAACACATCTCCACCCATGGGAAATACCATGGGATTTTCTTATTTACCATATACCACTTTTGCTCACAGCCATCTCTGCTAGTAATGTCATTATAGTCACTCCAAACTTTATGTCAATGTTCATTGTTTGGATTGTATTTTCCGCAATGATGTTTATTAGTGGAGGGATATTTATAGTAGAGATTATCCATTCAGCGTATTTTCCTTTCAAAATTTAAGATAAAGAGGTATTTTAAAATAGCTGCTGAGATGAATTGCTGCATTATTCAAAATCAATCATATTACACATGTTAGAATTATTATTGTAAATGGAAGGTTGAATAATTTTACTCACTTTTAAAAGCACATTTGTCTCCATTTTGACAGTTATTTAGTTTAATTGGAGTATGAAAAGTGCTTCAGAATTTAACAAGTTTTGAGCATACTTCACATAATTTTTAAAGCAATAATCATAGTTCACAAGAATATTTAAGCATATTCAGTTTTCACTTGGACTTGTTAACAGTCTTTTATTACTATTGATAAAACTTGACCAATATTTTATTTTTAAATTAAAACCAAATCAATAGTATATTTATTTTGCTAAAATGGTTCCCAAAACTGTTACAATGGTTTTTCTCACTCTATTTAACGTCGTTTACCATTCTACTTACCTGTTAGCCATTACAGTGCCTGTTTCCACCAACAGCAACATTGGTGATGTTCACAACACCATATTTTCAGTATTGACAGAATGTACCATTAACTTTCTTAAGGAGGTTCCCAACAACAATTATGCCAAAAACGATTCCACGATTTACAACAAATTTCTAAACTACTGCTGGAATAATATTCATTGTATCACATATCAAAGCAGCCTAATCTACTGGAAAAGGTTTTTAGTAGGTAGTCCAGAAAACCATCGGAATAGTCAAGTTCAAAGTTACATTTTCGGTAAAAAGTTCACAAAATCTTGTATAATCCAAATACCAGAGTTTACAGGGGACTCAAATCCTATAAAACTCGACATTTCAAAAGAGATTGGATTTCCTATCATACTTAAGTATAACATAACGTCTTTTACTGTAAATTTTTACATCCTGATTGGGATGTCATATGAGTTAAATACTCAACGCCCTAATATTATGCAAAAAGATGAGGACTTGAGAGCATATCAGATAATTTTTATGGAAAACCTCAGCGGTAAACTTTTCTCTCGATGGATTGAGCCCAAAGTGAGCCCTTTGGTACCTCTTAAAATACCAAATTCAGTGAATGATTTACAACACCAATTGTTTCATTTGAGCTACATGCCAACATCAAAAAATCCTAAAATATCAGACTTGGGGCAAGATGAATGTTATGTTATTCCGCAATCCGTCTACATTCTTTGGAAACATGAAGAAGATTGTACACGTCGAATATTTATATCTAGAAGAAATTTAACTACATTTCAAAAATGGGTTTTGGCATACAAGATCCAAACATCTTACTCATTCGACACCCAGTTCGTATCTCCATTTGCGGTACAAAGCTTAGAATTTCATTATTTCGTTTTCTTATCTCCTCGGGAAGATCAGATGAGAGTTAATTGGATGTCTTTGCTAAATCCTTTTGATAAATATACATGGATCGTTTTAGTACTAAGTTTTGCCTATGCTGGAAAACTTCTATCTCTGGGTGGAATAAGTAATGCTTGGTTCTCTCTTATTAGTAGTTTTTTGGAACAAGGAATTTCAAATTTCGAGAAAATCAGTTTGCAAAATTGGATTTTAGTTTGGATGTGGTTGTATACATGTGTATTTCTCAGAAACTTGTACACCTCAAATTTATATTCATATATCACGGCTACCCCAGAACCCTCGAATATTCCTAAATCAGTTTTAGAAGCAGTAACTCAAAACAAAATGCCTTACATTGTATCTACACAATTTAACTTTCATTTAATTGAATCAAAGCCCACTAATTCCACCTATGAATATAAATTAATTAAGCTTATTAACACCAAGAAGTTTAAAATTGCACACCGGCTTCATATAGTAATCAAATTCGAAGATAGTTTGTACAGGAAAGAATTAATTAGTCTCGATGGCAGCAATAGTTCTCAGCTAAGGTCTCAAATGTTAAGCTTTATTATCATGGATGCTCTAAAATATACATATGGTGATTGCTTGCTTGAAACAGTGAGTTTATTTGGAAAGAGGAAACCCTATCCTAACAATTATCGTCCAATAATGACTATGTTTCGGATGTGGAACGTTTTGAAATTTTCTCATTGGACGACAATGTTTTTTCAGGATTTAAGCTACATTGAGCAATCTGGCATTAGACTACGTATTAGTGAGGCTTGTCTGGTTGCTAATATGGCGAGAATATTTGGTGATATAGTTAAGCATCGAGGATTATTCTGGAATGCATACTCGTTAGCCACTTTGGCTCAGAATCGATTTACCTTGAGCAGAATTGCAGAAGCTAGTAATGTCGTTATTGTCACGCCAAACTTTATGTCAATGTTGATTGTTTGGATTGTATACTCGGTAATGATATTTATAAGTGGAGGGATATTTGTAGTGGAAGTAATCAAATGATCGTATTTTTAAGTAAAACTTAAGTAAGAAAGAAATAACTAAAGTAGCCAATAAGACTTGTGTATTAGCATTTTATTTCAGGAGGATATGTAAACACTTATTTCCTTGATGTATTTGAATTATTTATAATGATCGAATTTTAAAGTCTAATATAATTCTTGTTTGCATGTTAATTAGTGTGATATATAATTGCTTGCTGAGCTGAATCCAATATTGATTAAATAGTAGTACGGGTTTAAAAACACTAGCTTGTCTCACATCATAGCAGTTTTTGTAAGTATGATAAATAGGTAAAATATTTAAGCCTAAGCCAAATAACTTACAAGGACAGTTAACTTACGTTAATCTAAAATGGAGCTTGCGTTAGTAATTTTTAGTTAAATTAACTCAAGAGAAACACAATTGCCAATTTGGCTCTTGAATGCGCCTTCTGGAGGGTTCTGGGGAAGGGTTAAATTTTTAAAACTTACTTTATGAATGAAATTTACATAGCAATTATGCATGCATGTTTAGTGCTACATGGCGTGGGGTATGTTCAGGGTGCATGTCATGGGGTATGGCATGGTGTATGTCAAATGGTATCGCATGGAGCAGGTTAAGGCAAGGTTAAGTCAACCTTAATTATCTGTGTTAATTAAAGTATTCATCTGTAAATATCCATGATTAAATATTATATTTTGTAAAGGTTTTGTATCTTGGCAGTCTACTATATTTTCTAAAAACATACTTTTATTTTTCTCTAAACTCGATCTTTTGTTAAAATACAATACTGTTATCATTTCCATTCCGAACCATCATAGTATCACAAGCATAGAATACCAGAATTATTGCAGATAAATGTTTGGGTGTCCCGCAATTTAACAACATATACTCGTTTTTGAATTATGGAAAAGATTGCGCAATGAATTGAAAGTGGTAATAAATAAATCCAAGATCCATTGGCTAAAAATACTGACCTTTATTGCTTAGTTTATTTAAAAAATTCAAGTTTTTTGTTAGTTTCTTCTCCCGACATGAAGTGTTTTTATTTTGTGAAGCAAAAAGTAAAGAGGTGAAGAAAGGTCAAGACTGTGAGTTGGATTTTTCTTCTCGAAAAATCCGCCTCTTTTATCTTCCTAACAATGTTTGTCTCGTTTCGTAATGTAGGATTTCTAATTTTTTGTTAATTCTTTTATTTTTTAATTAATGTGCTTCATGAGTAAAAGAAGGACTCGTGGGAAATCAGGATCAGAGTATTCCAGAGTATAATGTGCACATTCTGCACAGAATTTTATAAAAGAAAATCTTTTACTCTTTCGATGTATATGCATATGAAGCATAAATAATTATTTCCTGCCATATTTGCTAGAGCTGAATTCCCTTTAATACTTTTGAAAACTCACTCGTATTGTAGTAAATAAAAATAAATTTTATTATTGTAAATAGTTGCCAATATATTACCCTCATTTAAAAGCATAAGCCTCCTCAATTTGACAGCTTATTAGTTTAATTAGAGAATAAAGAGAGAATTAGAATTTAAATAGGTTTGAACAAATTTCACATAATTTTCTAAAGCAATAATCATTGTTCATAAAGCATATTCACAGCTTCAAATTGGACTCGTGAACGATCCTTTATTCAAATACAATCGAAAAAATAGACGGATAGAAAAACCATTTTTAAAGTTGTTTTGCTGAAATGATTCCTAATTTGTTTACAACTGTGTTTTCGGTTCTTATCACTGTGCTAAAGTTAAACTTCTTTTACCATTCTACTCACCTGATAATTATTGCAGAGCCGGTTTTCACCAACGCAAACAATATTAATGTGCACACCACCGTATTTTCCGTATTAACAGAATGCACCATTAACTTTCTCATGGATGTTCATAAAACCAAGTATTCTGAAAATGAATCCACGATTTACAAAATGTTTTTCAACTACTGCAGGAGTAATAGTGATTGCATTATGTATCAAAATAGTATAAACTACTGGAAATATTATTTAAATCGAAAGCCAACTTCAAATCGAAATACCCAAGTTCAAAAATTTATTTTCGGGAGAAAATACACCAAATCTTGTATAATACAATTGCCAGACCTGAATATCGCAGTAAATGAAATAAAACTCGGAATTTTGGTTGACATCGGATTCCCTGATTCTTTGCAATATAACCTCACGTTGTATTCAGTAAATTTTTATATCCTTTTGGGGATTCACTACAAGCTAGAAACTTCCATTTCTACCAAAATATATCCCAAGATTGTGCAGTTAGAAAATGAATGGAAACTCTTTCGGATATTTTTCATGAGACATCTCAATGGCCAACTTTTTGCACGATGGATTGAGCCCATATTGACATCTTTGGTACCTCTGAAAATACCTAATTCCTTGAATGATCTAGAAAGTCAATTATTTCATTTGAACTACATGCCAAGCTCTTACAATCATGAAATATTGGAATTGTGGGAAGATAAGTGTTATGTTATCCCACAAGTCAACAACATTTACTCGTTTTATAAACATGAAAAAGATTGTATAATTCAAATATTTTTAGCAAAAAGAAATTTTACTTTATTTGAAAAATTCCTTTCGGCATACGAAATCCACACATCTTACTCATTGTTCAATACGTTGATGACTCCCTTCGCTTTACAAAGCTTTGAGTTTCATTATTTTGTTTTCATATCTCCAGTTGAAGATCAAATGCGAGTCAATTGGATGTCCTTGTTAAATCCTTTTGACATATTTACGTGGCTCGTGCTAGCTATAAGTTTTGCTTACATTGAAAAAGTTGTGTCTCTGGGTGGATTAACTAATGTGTGGTTCTCTCTTACTAGTAGCTTATTGGAACAAGGCATTTCCAACTTTTACAAAGTCAATTTGCGAAACTGGATTTTAGTTTGGATGTGGTTGTATATGTGTGTATTTCTTCGAAACTTGTATACGTCAAATTTATATTCATACATCACAGCTATGCCAGAACCCTCGTATATTCCTAAATCCATTTTAGAGGCAGTAACTCAAAACATAATGCCATTCATCGTATCTTCAGAATTTAACTTCGTATTAATTGAAATGAAAAACAGTCACGTTTTTTCCTTAAAAAGTGGGAAAATTTATGAATTAATTAACAACAATAAATTTACAATTGCACAACGTACTCATCCTGTAGAGCAAGTCGTAGATAATTTATACAGGAAAGAATTCATTAGTCTCTATGACAAAAATTTGTCTGATCGCAACTTTCAAATGTTGAGCTTTATTGTTATAGCAGCCCTGAAATATTCATATGGAGAATATTTCCTTGAATTAGTGACTTTATTTGGAAAAAGAAAACTCTACCCTAATAATGATCGTCCAATAATATCTTTCTTTCGGATTTGGAAAGTCGGAAAAGTTTCTCATTGGATGGAAATCTTTTTTCAGGATTTAGGCTTCATTGAGCAGTCTGGCATTAGATTACGTGTTAGTGAGGCTTGCATAGTTGCTAATATGGTGAAAAGATTTCGTGATAAAATACAAGATCGGGGATTATCCTGGAACGCATATACATTGGCAACTTTAGCTCAGAATCGATTTAGCTTAAAACGAATTTCAGAAGCTAGTAATGTCGTTATTGTCACGCCAAACTTTATGTCAATGCTGATTGTTTGGGTTGTATTTTCCGCAATGATGTTAATAAGTGGAGGGGTATTATTAGCGGAAATAATCAAATCACTATATTTGAAGTCAGACATTAAAAATAATTTTAGTCGCTGATAAGACTTTTATTTGACACAAAACACAACTAAAAAATCGTCATATGGCTACAATTGCATTTTCTGTATGCTTATCGCCATCATAAACTTTAATTAAGGGATAAGTATCTAATTGTAAATTTCATAAATGTCACGTCTATATACGTGTGTAAATTAATTTTTTATCGTAAAATTGTTAGAACTTGTAAATCCAATATATTAATGATATACATTAAATAATATGTATAATAAAAACACTATCTCATCTCTCAAAAAACAGTTTATGGAAAACGTATAATTAAAGTTATATATGATAAATGGATATAATTGTAGTAAAGCCAAATAAATACGTTTTGTTGAAAATGTACTTGAATACTTCACGGAGCTAAGTAAATACTACAGTTTGTCCAGATGGGTTAAGACATCTATTCCGGGTTGACTTTTTATTCTGAACCGTATTCATGAATTTTCAAATGCTACATGGGCCAACTGCTAGGTACATTTTTCCATGTTAAGCACTAGCACCTGATATGACAAACACAAGATATATCAATGGAAATGAATTTATGAGTTTTAAAACTTTCCATACGAGCAAAGGTCACCTACTCCATCGCAGAGGTAGAATTTGACTGTATAGTATAATATTAGACTGTTTAACTTTAAGCATTCGAAAATAAGCTTACAAACTTTACTTTGAATAGTTCACAACATGTTCAGCAAATTTTAACCGTTTTTTCGTCATCAAAATATGTGCTTTCCATGTAGATAATGCAATACGAGACACCGAGTAGGGCCAAAGATTGAACCCGAAATAATGCAATTTGAGAAGGCCTAATGTAAAACAGTATATTTCGCATTATTCTTGGCAAATGGATGACCACGTCTTAACCCATATAGAAAAATGTTAGTGCGTAACGTGTAAGAACTCCAGACTATCTAGCTGTTAAGAAATGTTAGCAGTTTAAAATTTTCGAACACGGTGCTGAATTAAAGGTCAACTTGATGTCCTTACCCGTCAAAGACAAACTATTATTTCTTCATTAAGAAGCCTAAATAAGGATGATTTTTAATTGACTTTCTTCACCACACTGACAATCAAATCATAAAGTGACACACAGTGAGACCATTTTTATTTATTACTTTTGTTTCTACATTTTTGGAATAAATTGTCCATTCACGCTAAACTTGAAATCGTAATTGACAGTTAAAACCAATCATATTTACACAATTGAGAACAAATCCAAATATTAAATAGTTTGCGTACTTTATACGCCTAGCTATATAGATTGCTATGAAACCCCGTCCGTTTCTCTTTCCCCAGTTAAATAGAGCACAGCTCGGCTTAGCTTTCGAATTATCCATTTCGGTTATTTTCGGTTACAAACCATTTATAAAATTTACGTAATTTTTGATTTTGAAATTCGTTTCCCTACAGCTACATGTTATATAAAGAAAATACCCAGCAAGCACTTCTCAAAAGTATATGCAATCCATAACTGGGTAAAATTTCACATACTTTTAAATGCAGGACTGTTTTTAAAAAACTGCAAATAGTATACTTACCGCAAGCCCTTAGTCATTGTCTTCTTGAAACACAATTGTCCCTATTTTGAAAGCTTATTAGTTAAATTAGACTGTGAATTGTGTTTTAGAATTTAAAAGGTTTTGAGCAAACTAAACATTTTGTAAGCATTATTCAAGGCCTATTAAAGTATTGAGCTTACAAATTCAACAAGGATCTGCAAACCTTTTATGCAATACCATAAAAAAATAATTAATTTTAATAGATTTTTTACAAAAAATGAATCCTAAAATTTTTACAATAGATTTTATCACTGTATTCAACAGCCAGAATTTAGCGGTGAAGAAAATTATGTAAAATTGGATTTCCTACTAATTTAAAATATAAGTGGAAGTAGTATGTTTCAATCAACCGAGACATGTTTTTTGTGAGTGTTTTCATTTTTTGCTACCAAAGTGCACTAGGGGAGAAAAAATACATGGGTACGAACGCTCCTAGGGAAATGTAAACAATAACTACTATCCTACCCTACTCCGACAAAAAATTAATGAGCATCATTTCTACTCTATTATTATTATGGTGTATATTAATTATACTCAAAGCAACCAACCATATGTTATTGGAGCTTGTGACTAAAATAACTTTCTCACTAGTCTTCAGTCTGAATACAAGATTATGTATGTTTATTTCATGTTAAAAAATACTGAAAACAAAAAATATGTACATATTCCTCCTACAAAAATGCTTACAAAATATAAAATGAATTATGTAAAATGAATGCTTATTTACCTAGTCTTACTTGGATTTGACATTTTCAAGCATTATTATAACTATGAGTAGAAACAATATAACGTAAAAGATTAAATACAAAATTATAACAAAGTAATCTTATTATAACAATTTATGAATGTATTTTTATGTGTCTGAAGAAAGACCCGCATAACCATAAGGAAGAGATTCATATATATTGTACCAATATCGTTTTAAATCCAAATCATGTAGAGATATCTTGTCACAAGTCATTATAAACATTTCTTGTCTAATAGATTGAAGCCTTTTAAATTTCACACGCTCAATCCTATTACTCCCTAGAACTTGTCGATACAAAGCATGAGTAAATTTTCTAATTTGTGCTTTTGGAACGCCTTTTGCTTTAATATCATGTAATTCCATCCCTTTGCAGTTGATACATTCCATGCAAGCCTATAAATTCTAAAATATTATGGAATACGAGTTTTAAATAACCTGGTTTTCCCTTATTTTCTAAGGAATACAAGGGATCATTAGGAGGCAAATTGCTGAAATCGAAAATGTGACTTAACTCTCTAAGTTTCTGTACATACTCTGCATTAGGATCGGAGATTTCCATAAGGAGCGAGTCAGTGTCCTCGTAAGCCTTGTAGCAAAGTCCAAACTTTGGTTTTAATATTTCATAATACACCGAGTACATATGTAATTTCGCCAGTTCAAGGCATACAAATGCACACACTAGGGGTTTGTCAAAAAGAACTGTTGTCTTCTCCATGTGAAAGATACTAACTTTTTCATTGACAACAATTAAATCTTTAAAGTTGTGACGAGAAGCTAAATCAATTGCTTGTGTACGCGACAGAGCTATCCGTACATCAACTTGATTCTCTGGATTTGAGCAGAATTTTCCGAAAATACTATTTAAGTTCGTCTTAAGCATACTTCGTGTGAAGTCATCTTTAGCATGCTTTCTCAGTTCAATAAGTTTTGAGAAATATTCCCTTAAAAATGGGTATTCTCGGAAACAAATTCCTCGGTATACATGAAGCAATTTCATGCCATGCTTTAGGTAAAATTTTAAATTTTTAAAATAGCATACATATTTGTCTTTTTCAAAACACGTTGTCAATAGTTTTTTCGAGCCTAATGGATTATTGATGTCAGGAGAGTAGAGATTTATAAGCTCTTTCTGATATTCTGACAAATATTCTGGGTGGATATTTTTATGCTCTGGAGCAAAAGGCATTTCTTGGTGAAGTTCATGGAGGTGGGAAGGATAAGCCAATTTTATCTCAAAAATATATCCTAAATCGTTCTCAGGAATATTCAAATAGTCCAGAGTTCCTAATTCATATGGGGTCAACCACCTGAACGAGTCGTATGGCAAGCTTTGACAAAGACTAAAAGCATAAAGCTGGTTGAAATCTGCATAACAAATTTCCTTTCTCTCTCCGTTTTTTCCATTAAAATTATTCAGTCTCTCTGAATTAGAACTAACTAATTTCTTACTAACATAGCAAGTACCTCCTCGAATTCCTGACTGAATAAATTTTAACATCTCAGGATCCTTAATATATTCAAACTGGGGTAACGTGTGAAACATAGCTGCTTGATAAGCAAAACCAGGCAGAGAAAAACTATAAAAAGGATGAAGGTTATATGTATTGTAAGATGATGAGATGAAGTTTCTTATAACATCAGCTAATAAATAGCAATCAGACTTGAGATACAAAACCACGTATTCCCCAAAATTAGAAAGAGAAAAGTCATCAAAAATTGATTTAGCATGTAGATAATCGGCTTTCTTTATTAGAGCTTTGTCATTTAAATCACTAAAAAAAACTTCATGTGGAGGAAAATCTTTTTGTTTGAGTTTTTCTAATGAATTAAACCATTTATATGGAAAATACTGCTTGCCAACTAAATCCTTCCAACGACTATGATGCTTAAACATTTCGTGAGTTATTTTAAACTTTGAGAAATCCTCATTCCCTTGTTCTCCCTTCAAAATGTTTACTAATTTATCTAAAGAAGCATTCATAAATAAGTAAAAATCCATCAAACGTATATTTTCACAAAGAATGATGCTTATAAAATGCTCCGTGTTTTTAGGGATAATTTTAACAGATGAAATAAACTCATTGGATAAACCTTGAATAATAAAATGATGGTCGAATCTTGACCCATAATGAGCCAATACGGGTACAAAATACTTTGTTTTTAGTTTAAGATTACATCGATTGCAGATTGATAAGATTGCTTTTTTTAAATGCATTGTGGGAATATGGTGATGATGGTGGCGAACTTTTCCATTAATCTTTGAAAAAAACACATGACATAATTCGCATCTTAGTGCCATATTGTGAAAAGACTGTTCGTCCGGAGATAATTCAGGCATATCCAATGAACTATTTCGCAATACTGTCATAATTTCTGATACTAGTATAATAAGAGTAGTGATAAAGTCCTCGTACACATTTTCTCCAGAGTAAAATCTTTCATACACATTACTATCATTAGGGCCGATGCACACAATTCCATAATGGGAAAGTTTTAAATTGGCTTCTGGGCGAGTATATGACAGTGATTTGGGATTCGTCTTTAAAGATAATTCCGGGTTTATCAAGTCTACATTAATGCACTCAAAATCATAAACAATGAAATAAGGGATAGGTAAATTCATATAATAATTACGGAATGAATAATATTTATCAGGCATAAATCTCATTTTGTATTTAAACATCAATCGACAAGCTTGAATATGATCCTCATATGAAGTTATGAATCCTTTGCAGCAAAATCTACAAAAAAAATGTTTGCGCGAGCCGTGTCGTCCTAATAATGCAGAAAGATCAGTAATACATATAAAGTGGTAATGTACCGGATACTTTTTAAAATCTTCTAACGTAGGATTATCTGGAAACTCTTTCTCTGTTAACAATAATAAGTCTACATTTTTATCATAAGTCGTCATAGATGGACGAATAGGAAAAATATTCTCTCCACTACATCCAAACACAGAAACCGAGATTGAATTTCTCAACTCAAATTCTTCGATATTTTGTAATTCAACTTCCTGCGTATAGTCAAAAAAATCAATTTCTTTACTAATCGATAGCTCTTGAACTAATTGTATATATGAATTTGGATTTTCCCAAAGACTCTTCAAGCTTTGCTTTTGTGATCTTGTCATTTGATCGTACTTGAGATTTGGAAATTTATTCAATTTGATTTTAGACCTGTAAAGGCTTGCTATAACTGATAGCATGAAGCAACAAGATTCGGTCCGAATATTGAGTAACCCAGGCCTCCGAGTTAACTCCTTCGGTGTCGAAATGTAACCTCTAGCTCTAATTGGTTTATACTCTATAAGTCGCAAGTCAAAAAAGTCGATACCATCCAGTGTATGCCCAGACTTTTCATCAGCAAATATTGATATAAACTGTATTATGTAGTTTGCGCAAAACATAATACTGTCGGTAATAAAGTTTGCATGAGTAACTCTCACATAAGGAGACTGAATAAATCTAGTTTTTCTCTCCTTCGATTCAATTGAGACGAGTTGAGCAGATAGTACAACCTTAATCTGTATACCTTTAAAAAAATTAATGTACTGAAGGCAAAGTTTTTCAATAGAGTCATATAATTCTTCAAAGGCTCCTGACACGCTTAGAGCAGGTTTCTCAAATACATACCTCCATGCGGAATAAGCTCCGAGATGAACGCTTTGAATTTTTTTAAACTTTCCTGCGTCAACATTGGTTGGGGAAAAAACAGAAGTGTCTTCATCTACGTCATTAGCATCTCCATTATTTGGATTGGGATTAGATGTATTTGATCCATGATTTTGACTGGCACCAGCTCCTATTTGACAGGAATTATAGTGCTCCTCGGCGTCAGGAAAAACCCCACCGCACCTTTCACATAAATGCCTTTTCTCACTATGTTCGTCAAAAGATTGATAGCGTGTTGTAGTGTATCCACAGCCAGGAAACATACACATAAACTAAAAGAAGGAATTAGTTTTCAGTGGTTACATACCCTCTTCATTCTCTCTCGTTCAAGTGCATCATCCAAAAAATTCAAAAATATAATTACCAATCTTTCATGTTTTGCCAAATGACTCCTCGGATACTTTGGGGGAGGCATCTTATTCTAACTTAAGTCAAGCTTACGACCCGGGGAGAAGCTGAAAAGAAAAACATAGGTATTGATACAAGCCAAATACCCCATGTTTATTACTTACTCTACGAAAAATATCCAGACATACCTTTCTCTAACGAGAAGAATTTTTTACTCAAAAAGGTTCAAAGAGGAGGTGGGTAACAATTAGGCAAAGAAAAAAGGTATAAAGAACGTTCTGGATAGGAAAGGATAGTTTTGAATTAATAGTGGATGGGTAAAAGGATCTCTTAAGATCTAGAAATCCCAACAAATTTTTTGTTGGCTTCTATGGGGATAATGATATTGTAGACACAGATGATGGTGGATAGGAGGTGGAGGAGGAGGAGGAGGAGGAGGATGATGATGATGATGATGATGATGATGAAGACGGTGATGAAGACGGAGATGTAGACGACGATGAAGACGAAGATGAAATAGTAATTACTTCTTTTTCGTTTTTAAAGTCTCCTTTCTTTGGCTTATGGAAAAAACTGTTTAAAGTTTTTTGTTTTAACTGTATTACGTTTCCATCGTCTCCAAGCTTTGATGGACAAGCTAAACTCATGCGAATTGGTTCAAGAATATGCACACGAGTGTCACAATCAATCCATTCTTGATACTTAGTGTCAAATTTTAACTTTTTTGCAGATTGGTGAGCAAGAAACATATCTTCACATTTTTTCCAAAAAGGATAGCTACTGGGAGTATCATGTGTCATAAGAACAAATGACAGGAGTAGAGCTGGGGAAGACTCTAAAACGTATTTTATATTTTTGTTTAAATTCATAAAATATACGAGACACTCAATGTGATCTTCAACTAATGTTTCATTTGATTTTGTTGGGTGAACTTGGTCAACAGGGGGTAAAATAGGAAGCCAGATATATTTTAAGGCTAATAAAGTTATTAACTGACAGAACATTTGATGGTCACATGTTTCAAAAAGATTATATCTTTGTGCTTCTGGACAAGAAGCTTTTATATTTAAATCTAGTTTGCTTATGTATTTTTCAATGATTCTCTCGAGAGATTCAATGTACTCTTCATACACTTCTGTGTTTTCTTCATCCGGATCGGGTTTCTCTGACAATGTAGAGTCGTAGTCCGCAAAAAAAGGATTCAATAACTGTTTGACACTGCTAGGGTGCTTACACACAAAAATCCAACTTTGAATTACACGTTCACTAACAATCAGATACGCATTTCTCATTAAACGATAAAACTTATCGGGTCGAGGAGGATCTTTAAGCCAATTTGAACAGAAAAAATGACGAGTTCCCATAATTCACTATAAGAAGAAAATGTTAATTTGTTGTATTTTTTCACGAATTCACTTGGAACTAATAGGGAGAGAATCTAAAAGCTGATGTTGTTTGGTTAGATTTCTGATTTCAGACTGAAACGCTCGTCTTCAAGTTGGCGTTCTTTTGACAAGCATTTACTAACCATGCGCATCAAGCTCTCTGCAGAGAATATATCGGAGTCAAATACGATATCAGAAAGGCGTTTTACTCTTGAGCAAGCAACATAGAATAACATATCCTGATCGTGCTTGGGAATCACTTCTACTACAGCTTTTTCCAATGTTTGAGACTGGCATCTGTACTGCGTTATAGCGCCGGTATTAATTAAAGGCACACAAAATTCCTTCGTTGAGCAACCAGCATCAGAATGATAAACATTTTCTAATGAGACTGGAATGGGTACGCTTCCATTTGGTAAAGTTTCTCCTTGATATGTTGGGAATTTCACGGATATGAAAACTGGTTCCGCAGGGGTATCTGGCTTTTTACGAACACTAACGATGTCAGTAATTATGCCTTTTGTTCCGTTAACTAACCCCGCAGCTGTCCAATAATTTTTTACCAATAAACATTCTACCCCCGTACCAAAGAACATTGGGTACTTTTTTTCTTGGGTTGAAAATTTTCCTGCACAGTAAAATTTTTTGAGAGGGGAAGGAAAGTTTCTAAGCAGCTTGCTAATGACACATTCAACAACAACAACAACAACAAGATTTAAACATATTCTAAATAATACAATGTTTGAACGAATTGGGTCAAAGCGTAATTACCAGTTCCGTATGAAGGCAGATTGGTTTGTTAGCTGTAGATATGTAGCCGTTGTAAACTTTTCGGTCTCATCCGGGTTCATCAAACGTAGCAATCGCAGATTAAAGAAAGTAGTTACTTCCTCATCAAAATCACTAGCTCGTACCTTGTCCAGCAGTCGCTGGAAAATTGGGTCATCTGATTGTCTTACGTTTTCTCGAAGAACAAAGAGATTGGGAATTGAGCGATAAATTCGTATTCCTTCCTTGTAACACTCATCGAAGCTTGAATTTGGCAGCCGCCACAAACTGATATCTCCGATCGGTTTAAGCTGCAATTATATTGTATTGTAATTAGCATTCATAAAAAATCTGCATAAGAGAAAGGAAAACGAGTCAAGATATAAATGATTACCTGATAATAATCTCCAAATCCAAAAATTGAGATTCCTCCAAACAACTCGCTCCCTTTTCCAGTAATTTGTCTCAACCGCTGATCCAGAATATTAAAAAAACGTGCTCCAATCATGAAGAGCTCATCAAGGATCAGAACTTTTGATCCTAGAGAATAAAAATATAAAAATGAGGTAAGTCTAAACCTTTGCAAACTCTTATGTTGCTCGTTACTGGTAATTATTTCTACCTCTCAGGTTAGATTCCACGTCGTAAGAAATGGGTTGAGAGAGGGCTTTCTTGATGTCCTTGTCCTCATAAAAGCTAAGTCCTAGAAGACTGTGTAGTGTTGTACCTCCTAGAACAAATGTACTGAGTATTAAGTTTATTCACATTTTTGCGCTTATTGCAGATTACACAAATAACTTACCGACCAAATGAGCGCTAACACCGGTTAATGCAGCGACATTATACTTAATCCCATTTTCCTCCAAAAACTCAACAGTTTTTTTTACCACCACCGATTTACCATTTCCTGCTTTTCCAGAACACACCAAATGAAATGGCTGACTAGTTTTATCTTTACTTAAATACGATTTTTGTAAATTATCAATGATAAAAGAGTAAACTCTCTTCTGATCGTTCGTCAACGCAAATTCACATTTGGAGATCGATGTCTTTCTAAAATGCTGTCCCTTAAGTCCTCTGATGTAAGATTTATAAAACGAGCCTTGATTAGGATAGTCGGTACTAGCACTTTCCCAATCATGCTCGAGGTCGATGCTTCTTTTTCCGAGAGAAAACATTGTCTAGTCTGATCAAGTTCTAAATACGTTCTGACACCCTTACGCATTTTTTCTTTAATGCGTGATCAAGGCGATGCTGACTCGTACAGCATTCTCACCAGCTGCTTAGGAATAAGATCTTAAACATATTTTCAGCAGCTGGAGACTGAACAATTTTATGTTACTAACGAACTAGTCATTGAGCTTCCTGTGAAGATTTTGATATAGATATTTTCTACTTTAAAAAATTACTTTTTTATGCCCATAAGTATTCATGAAATATCATAAAAAGTCATTAAGTTTTTAAAAAATGATGCCAGCATACAAACTGTCTAGTTTTTCAAACAAACAAACAAAAGAACAAAGGAAACTTTTCCATAATAAAAACGATTTTTGACGTGGACGAACTCAGTTCATCAATTTGCGACTCGCTGAACACACTATCTCCAGTCCAACAGATAAACAAGTTTGTTTGAATCCAAAATAAATTCCAAGTGATACAATCCCCGTTCTTTAAGAGTCACGATGGAAGATACCAGGAAAAGTAAGTTAAATACTCGTACAATTAAATCACCTATAAGTTTTTGTCAATGTTTCTGCTAGCAACGAGAAGAGAATGAAAGTTTTTTGTCATGATTTTATATATATATTTATTCCATTTTTAAGGAATCTATGATGAGGAGTCATTGTCTGCTACTGAATTGGCCAGAAAAGAGCTTTTTCGGAGAGCTGTTGAAAACAATGACACTGAGCTGCTTGCAAAATTGGCATCTATTGAGCAAGGCGTACGAGCAGGCATCAAGGCTTCCAGTCCTCCTGAAAAGACGCGAAAAACATGCATTGTTGTAAAGCGTGTATACGACACCCAGTCTAATAAGGAGAAACTTGTGGAAGAGGAAATGGAAGAACACGACATTACACTTCCATTGGACCGAACTACTGGATTCTTCTCTGCCTCGGATGTCCGTGCCATTGGAGCCATACGCATTCGAAAGTATTTTTGGCCAAGAGCTAATTGCTGGTATGTTTCGTTTGCGAAGAAAAACTCAAGCAAGGACAACAGCCCCATCAATGATTCAATCTTTCGGATTTCCAAATTCGAGTTAACTGGATGGTTGGAAAAGTGTGGAAAAATCATGGAAGAGATTTCTACAACACCCAAGAAAGATTTGATCAAGAGTCTTCAACATCCCGATGCCAGTGGTGTCCCCAGGGAGGACGATCGCTTTTGGAACCCGTTCTTTACTGTGATTACTCCCTCTGGATCATTGATGACCCGCCCAATGAAAAAGGACACTGGGGAGTATTGCTTTGTCTTCAGGAGACCGGTTGAAAAACAATACAGCACATTTGTTTGGCGTGGTCCAACTATGGTCATTGAAGAAGGTAAGATAAAATTGCAATTTCATAATAATTTTGTTTTCTTGAGTAATAATAAACATTTTATAATATCGACTGTTGTACTTATCTTAAAGGCGACATGTTGACTTTGATGGTACTGCTTCGTCACTACGATGAGGAAATGGAACTGGAGATGAGACGCAGGGCTGGATCTATTGGAGGTGATCAACAACAACAACAAACTCCTGGAGCAGCTACATCCTCAGGGTCAGTTGCTGAAAAGCCTTCTGAAGAGAAGGAAATGCAGACTTAACAGGGAAATGTTAATTAAATTGTTACTGATTTAACTGTGTTTTTACATTTTTGGATTTTTACTGATAGCTTTGATGTTTAGTTTATATTATTATTATTAATTTCATTTTTTATTGATACTTAAAAATATATTTTACTCTAGTATTATTATCAGAGCTGCTTTTTGAGTGAAGAGTTTAGTGATTTGTTAAAGTTGAAGGTATGACTTAAAATTGTAATAAATCATTTTAATTTTCAATCATAAAAAATGGACCCCCACGTGATTGATCTTCGTCTCAAGCACCCATTTACGGCAACAGCTATTGGACCAACAATGAGTGGGAAAAGTTTCAAGGTTTTGGATTTAATTCATCGCAAAGCTGAAGTCATAGATAAGCCCATAGATCTAACAATTTATGTTTACTCGGAAATGCAAGAAATTTATAAACAGTTTCAGAGAGAACATAAGGATATTGTCTTTATAACAGAAATAAGTGACATTAAAACATATATTCGTAAAGGAAAAAAATACCTAGTAGTGGTAGACGATAAAATGGACTCGCTCATTGAGTCTAAAGCGGAAAATCGATTATTGACAAACTGGTTTACAAAATGGTGCCATCATAGAGACACAAGCATGATCGTTCTTCTTCAACAAATGTATGTACCCAAACTCAAATGTGTTACTCAAAACACTCAATACACAATGCTATGGAGAAGCCCTAGGGACAAATCTCAATTAATAAAAGTAAATACTCAAATGTATCCATATTACCGTGGGTTCCTAATCGAATGCTATGATATTGTGATGACCAAACCATTTGCAACCTTATTTCTCGACATGAACCCACAGAGCAATGATCTCAATCGTGTTCGTTCCTCTCCGTTTCCAGATCCTGACTTGATTATTTTCCGCCCTAAGTATGCGCCGAGTTATCGAAAACCGTGAGTTCTTAGAAGCCATCGTGCATTCTTCTTCGAAACACCGAGGAGAGCTTATCTCTTCAGCTTCACCTGAAGAAATTAAAAGTTTGGTTGAATTAGTTATTAATGCAAAGTCTTTTGATTTAAGTAGTTGTGAAAAAAAACTTGTGAAAACTCCCAAATCAACATATAAGTTTCTTACTAATAAAAAAAATTGGACGCTGGATGAATTGAAAAAACAATTTAAAAAGGCTGATAAACTGGTTCCTCCGTTAGTTGCATGTTTACTCACAAAAATTTTACAAGAAGTGATACAGTTTGTTTGTGACGTAATTTAAATCATGACGGCGGATTTGTTTCGAGTCGTTCCTTTAGCTGAATATGAAAGGTTCTTGTCGCAGGAAAATGGGCTAACAACTGAGGACCTGAACATTCAAACTACAAATTCCTCCACCGACAATGCTTTTAATTGTATTAATAAAGAAAACACTTCTCAGGCATCACCCAGGGAAGAATCAACAACAACAACTACCGGAACAACTGAAGATTACGTGAATATCATTCCCGAAAATTCTATTCCTTTTGCTTCATCTTATAATCCCAATATTGAATGTGATTCATCGAAAAATTCAACTTCAATAAGTCTTCCAATTCAACAACATTTTAATGAAAAAGGGTTATTAAAGAAATTATCGGAAATCAGAAAATGGAAAACATATGAAGACGTTTTAGCAGAAATAAAATAAAATAAATCTAACTCTAATGACGCTAGACGAAAAATATGTTAAACGGCAATATTTTCAAACTAGAGAAGCTGGAGCATTTTCCGGAATTTCAGGGTTTATGCGAAATAAGAAACTAACTGACTTGAAATCAATTCAGTCTTCTTTGCAAAAGCTCAATACGTATACTCTTCACGTCCCTGTGCGTCGTAATTACCAACGAAGACACGTTATTGTCCCTTGGCTAGATAACACTTGGGCCATCGATTTAATTCAATACTCCAACGTTAAAAGTTCAAACAGCAATTTTGAATATATTCTTGTAGTAACTGATATATTTAGCAAGTACACATGGACAAAAGCTATCAAACATAAATCAGGAAAGGACGTTACAGATGCATTTGCGTTTATCCTCAAAAGTACAAAGAGACGTCCAAAGTATGTCTGGGGAGACATGGGACGAGAGTTTTACAACTCTTCTTTTAAAGCTTTACTACACAAACACAACATTAAACTTTACAGTACGTTTTCGAAACTAAAAAGTGTCTTTGCTGAGAGGAAAGTGCGTCAGCTTAAGGAAAAACTTGCAAAAGTTTTCACTCACACTGGGAAAAAAAGCTGGATTGATGTGCTACCCTTTATTACTCGATCAGTTAACTATTCTTACCATCGAGGAATAGGAATGAGACCCATTGATGTTTCAAAAAAAAATGAAGATGACGTCCTATTTAACCTGTACAATAGCATTGTAAATTATCAGATCTTGAAACCCAAACATGAAAAGAAAAACCTAGTACCGGGAACATTTGTCAGAATTGCGAAAAATAGATTTGTCTTTTCAAAATCTTACGAGCAAGGATGGACAACCGAGATATTTAAAATTCGACAAGTACGTGAGAGTGTACCTGTACGTACTTATCTTGTTGAAGACCTACTGGGTAATTTACTTGACGGGAGTTATTATAAAGAAGAACTACTCAAAGTCCATCTCGACGCTAATCAAGCAGAATAATGGAGTTTCTAAAATACCCATATTCCGAGACAAGGGGAGACTTTTTTGTGTATCTGCAGAGCAACAAATCTCTTGACATTTATCCAATAAATACATCTTCAAACTTTGAAAATTATTTAGGAAGACCTATTGATGTTTCTGAAGGAAGTTATGATGTAGGTGTTGTGTCGTTAACATACCTTGAACATGAAGATGTGGCTAATGATATTGAAACATCAGGGAGCAAGCAAACCACTCAAAGCACTTCCGTAGTTTTAACTCAAAGTGGCTCAGGTGCAGAAGATAGTTTACCCCCTCCGGAACCTCTTTTTAAAGAAAATGGAATAGAAAATATTTTAACTGTAAATCTTAAAACACAATCGACATTGAGATTCACCAAAAAGCTTCCGCATCTGACTTCTTTGTTTGTTTTAGCAAACAAAGATTTCAAAGATAGAAAAATTGCTTGTTCATTCCACGTAGCTACAAGTTCAAAGGGAATATATACAGTCATTAAAAATTCAGCAAAAAATTTAGAAAACAATTTAATTTTGAGCCTCGATGACCATCTGGCTGAAATGATGGGGTTTGATAAAAATGAATTTGTTAACGGGGAATTTACATCTCAACGACCTATTGCCGAAAGTCTTTATGAAAAATTACCTATGGGAAGTTCATTTATTGTACAATTTTACTACATGACCAAAAAAAAATTATCAGTTAAAGCTCCTAATTCAAAAAAACTTGATGATGTTATCAGTGTTATTCAAGAGGCTTTTGAAAAAAACGATTACGACGTTGGAGTTCTGGAAAAAAAGCTAGGAGGAGCTTTAATATTTAGCATACGAGACGACTTTTTAACTTTTACTCTTCCTAAGGCTATTAATTTATACCTTAGCATTGAGCCTAATTACAAGTTCACAAAAAATTACACGGAAATATATTTACCTATGCATTTGTTTAAAACACCGGAAGTGGTTAAAAATATTAATCAGCCAAACGCTCCATCTGTAATTAAAAACGTTTCTGGTGCAAGTTTTAAACCACCTGGTCAATTAGTTATTCAAAGTAATATAGTTGAAAACCAGTTTTTTGCATCTTACATGTTACCATACCTTTTAGTTATACCTAGAGTTTCATCAGCAGTGGTTATTGAAAAGACTTTCAATCCCATCATTTACTTTCCCGTTAAGAAGCAGGAGTTCAGATCAATTAGAGTTAGTCTTGTCGATGAAGCTGGACGGTTATTATCCCCTTCTCATATTCCGTCTAACATTCTATTACATTTTAAATGTAAATGAGGAAAAAGAGACGGGTATATTGTTCTGATAACGGATGCCGGCTGCAGAAGATGCAAGCAACTGAAGTCGGAAGTGGTTCTGTGCAAATGGGATTTGGCTCTGGTTCGATTGCTCCCAAATCTCACATCGCACACTTCTCTGGCGGTGGGTCAGGAGGTCTTATACCGGAAGCAAGTAGTTACCTCATTCCTCTAAGTGCTCTGAAAAATAGAATCGAATCCAACAAGACCATTTTTAAAAAGAAAAAGAAGTCAGGCAAACAAACAAAATCAAAAGTTCAACGAGGAGGAGGTGCTGGTGCTCATAGAGCTAAGAAAAACCCTAAACGTCCGAAAAAGGCTATCAAGTCAAAATCTATTAAGAAAAAAACAAAGCTAACGAGTAGAAAGAAAACAAAAGCTGGAAAGAAGAAGAAATAATGGATTATCAAATATTCAATGGCTCACTACCTTCTGTTAGAAGTGAACTAGATTTACAGAGCGTTTACCCTACAGATGTTTCTGTTTTGAGTTCAGAATACCAATCTGTTTTCAATACATACAGTATTAAAGATGAATTCAATATACTTGAATTTAATATATCAGGATCCAGCATTCATTACCTTGATTTACATAACTCTTACCTTTACCTTAGGTTGAGGATTTTAAAAAGTGATGGAAGCAAGCTCCTTTCTTCAGACTCGGTAGCGCCATCCCCTTTATTTTTCCATACATTGTTTGAAGGAATCGAGGTGTACTTGAACTCAACTTTAGTGTCAAATTCCAGCTCATTATATCCATATAAAGCTTTTATAATTCGACATTTAAATACAGGATCCGAATCCAAATCTACTCAACTTACTTTAGAGGTATACTTTCCCGACGACAAACCAGATGTTTTCGATTCCACCAATAATGCGTGGATGACACGAAACGAACTAGTACGCGAATCAAAACCCATAGAGTCAATTGGAAACATCTGTGAAGGTATTTTTCTTCAGTCTCGTTATTTATACAGAAATACTGATGTCAAAATCAGACTTAGACGAGCCAGTTTAGGATTTTGTTTGGATGGAGCAGCCTACACAGGAGGGGTATTTCCTTTCAAATTAGAGATTGACGAAGCTGTTTTTATGGTAAACAAATGTACTATTCACCCGGACGTTGTTAAAGCTCATCAAGATATTCTTGATAAAGGAGGAAGACTATATTACCCTTTAAGAAGGTGTGAAGTTAAAAGTTTTGCAATTCCTCTTGGTAGCCAATCCTTTCGAAGTGACAGTATATTTGCTACCAAAACCCCAGAAATTATTGTTATTGGAATGGTAGATAGCTCAGCTGTTACTGGAAACATAACTAAAAGTTGTTTTAATTTTCAACATTTTGGGATTTCATCCATCACTATTTCTGATGAAAATCAGAGCGCGTATTATAGATCTTACATAATTGATCCTGAGAACAATAAATATTTATCGGTTTACAATTCGCTCCAAAATCTTGTCGGCTCTCCAGATCTGTCTAATGGAATTACTAGAAAATCATTTTTAAATGGATCATTTTTAATTGCTTTTCATTTGATGGCAAATAATACAGGCATGCGATATCAGATTGAGCGAGATAGTAAGATAAAAATTGAAATTTCTTTCAAAAATGCTACCAAAAGTAGCATAAACTTGATAGCTTTTGCTCAATTTCAACATTTATTAAGCTTTGATGGTAATAAACAAGTTTATATAGAATAAATTAGACATGAATTCTACCACTTTGCGCTGCTATATGGATAGGTTGAACACAAGTTTTTCGGATACATTTGTCGTTTCCCCTGAAGAGCTAACTAGTATACCCCTTGTCAAAAATGTTAACCTTTTCGCATGGGTATAGTAATCACTGGTTATATTGGGATTCCTACAACAAAACTAAACGCAGTTTACGGGAAGCAAAATACGAGAAGTTGTCAA